>QFDD01004416.1:0-13720 GCA_006871305.1 Vachellia collinsii | reverse complement strand
ATGTTTGTATTTAAGATTTTTGTTATTACTTTTTTTCAATTAATTCATATTTTTAACTAAGTACTCATTATTCACTTACATGTAAAGTGGGATTTGCATAACGACAGCTTTGGAGTTGAGACGAGAGGTGCTGATCTTTTGATAATATGATGAGCTTTCAGATTTGGCCTATTAAACATTTCATCTACCTTGTCTAAATCATATCCGAAATGTCCACAACAAGTATTTGTTATTTTATTTTTCAATTTTTAAGTTAAAATAGTAACTATCTTATAAATTGATGGTAAGGAACACTCATATTATTTTATATTAAACACCATCTCAGATTTAAAGAATATTAAATTTTAAATAGAAGATAAAAAATATGTACACTGTCCAACTCTTTATATATAGACATTGCAAGCTGGATGTGCACTTCATGATTGACAAATCTTTGAGAGAGAGAGAGAGAGAGAGAGAGAGAGAGATCCAATTTCACGTCTTTTGATGAACTGGATTGAATAGAGCAAAATCCATGCAGGTGTAATTTTGAGTCATTTTTCTTCTGCAGGAGAAAACCATACATAAGCAGGCCATTCCAATGTCACTGTCTATATCTTAAATAAGAATTAAGAATGAATTGCTGTTAAGCCTCCTTTAAAGTAAAAGTCTTGGGCCTTCAATTCTTTATATTATCGTTATGCCACTTGACACAAATGTGTCCACATTGACGAGGCCATTTCTACGCCGCTTATTTCCCTTTTGTTTTTCTTTATCATTTAGTAAATTATAAGGCCATAGGCATTAAAATGATCATAAAAAAAATTTCAAAAATCCAATGAAGATAAATTTGCCCTTTGTAAAATGGAACATTGCCAAATCATCCAGTAATTACTGCTCATAATATAACTTGTGTTTGGGAACATAGCTAGCTAGCTTTACAATAATAGAGACAACACCCATAATAATATATCTTCTTATACATCATCATACTGCATGCTATAATATTTTTCTTCGGAATAATAGAAGGCGCTCACAACATTGCCTCCGAATTTCCTCCCATTTAGCGCATTTTTTGCCGCCAAACTTCCAGTACCATCAGAATATTCCAAAAACACCTGCAGGGAAAACCGACACCACAATCAAAACCAAAAACTATCAATATTGCAAAACTCTTTAAAAGAAAGGCATCACAATTAAGGATCACATGGCAAGATCCACATGATATGAACTAAATGAATCAGGAAAATTCAATCCCCCCAAGGTAAAACCAAATGCATCAGATTTGATCATGCACGTACCTTTCCAACACCTGGGGAAGCCTCGCCGGTGCCATTTGGACGAGGGATAACAACATTTATCAAGGTCCCTATCCAACCAAACCGTGCAAAGCAAAATGTATTAATCAGAAAATCAGTAAACATGAGACAGTATGCACACTCTAGAATTCAGCCATTTAGTCATACACACTGGAAAAATGAGCTCTGTTGCTTCAAGGAAATCGAGTCATGAACATAATAATAGTTGACAACTTGACATGACTAAATGACTATATATATATCAGAAATTTAATTGAAAAGCTATAGGCCTTCTTTTCTATCCCATGCTCGTCTGGGTTCAAAGACATCCTCAAAGGCCAGAGTTGCTTTTGTTTGTTGGGCAAGAAAAGCTTTGCATCGTCGTTAGGCAATGCCACAAAAACAGATTTGTCCATCAATTTTTTCCTTGGGTGCTGGCCATTGTCAAAAATCATAACCAAATGTCAACAATTTTAAAGGTTGATATCCAAAAAGACACGAGTTTATTTCTTTATTAAAAACAAAATATTCTTTCTCAAGAATGATTTGAAAAAAATTCTCCTAACCAAGCTAGCAAAATTAGGTCCACCCACAAGTTAAATATTCTCACTAGTTCTCTGCCAGTGACAACCATGGAATTTTTATGGCATAACATGTACTACTCGAAGCAGAAAACAGTGACAAAACAGGTGTCCGACAACATGCATACCGAATTTGCAGCATTCATCTCGCATGTCTTCCAATATTTCTCCATACTCTTCATCATCCCTTAGTTGATCAGCAGTAATGGCCTTTTTCAAGAAAACCAACCATAGCATGGAATTAAAATCAATTAGATTTGAGTATTTAGTAGCCAAACCTCATAAACAGGTTAAAAAAGGAAAAGGAGAAAACAGCATACAGCAGAAGTAAATTTACCTCAGTTAAGCATAAAACTTTGGTAGCATTTTCATTAAGCGTGGTTAATGCTGTTTCCACTCCTGGAATAATATTTAGGCCGCCAGATTCCATGGCTATTTTCTGTTAAAAGTAAACGATAAATAAACAATTAAGAACATAAATAAACCAAGAAAAACTATTAAAGAGCCGGTGCGTTTGCTTCACCTGAATAGCAATATGCTGTTGTGCCTGTGCAAAGATATGCTCCTGTTCTGTTTTAGTCTGTACGCTGCACAAGAAGACCATTTCAACAATTCTTATCACTGGAAACCAGTAATAAAAATAATTATAGATCTAACCCTTCAGTCAATTTTTTTCTTTTTGCATTTTGTTTTGAGGAGGTGACATATATCAACAGAGATTTTAAATTAGGAACTTGCCTATCATAATTTAACTTCCATGTTTCATGTCATGTCAGGATAATCAGCAACACCCAAAAAATTTTAAAAAAAAATACCAAAAGTGTACCAAAAATACAAGCTGTGCCATGGAACAAAGAATGACAAGAGGATGAAACCAACATACAGAAACTTGATAGCACAGTAGACTAGTCCACTCTGCATGTTTTCAGATTTTAGTTCTAAGAATTTTTTTTTTCTTTTTTGGTAAAATTGTTCTAAGAACTTTGAGAAAGAGAAAGGTCAACTACAACTTCTTCACCAAAAGATAGTATTACTTAGCTTTATAACATGCAAAAGATAGAAGAGGAAACTGTGCGCCAAAATAATCATGCAAGAGTATATAGAACAAAATTAGGCAAGAAGCACAATTAAAATTAATTCCAAAATCACTCAATATAAAGACCAACCAGACTGAGGCGCGCCGAACAGTCAGTGTTTTGTCACCCATTTTAAGGCCATTCAGAGAGGCACAAGCAATGTCCGTTACAGCTGGATCCTGCCAGGAATGTAATCAGCAAATTAATTTAACAAGAAACATACATGTCAGGTAATTTCAGCATACAATGATAAACCATAGCATGAACTATTTAGATGAGAAACAATATATGTTGCAAGAACTACATACAAAAAGATCCACAGATTAAACTTTTTCGTTTTCATCACCTGATAGAAGCAGAAACCATATCCTTTTGAATTTCCAGTGTCCTTATCTCTAACTAGATCAAACGCTCTCAGAGGTCTGCAACAGTTCACGGTCCATTATATGACATAATTTCATGTTTATGTTTGCAAAACAAATATACCTTCATACAAAACAAAACCAAGGATAAAAATGCATGGTAACCTTACCCAAAAGCTTGAAGCAATTCTTTTATTTGTTCTTCAGTAAAGTAGTATGGTAGCCCACCGACAAAGATGCGATCAGGTCCTTCAGCTCCACCAATTGCACTGCCAGAAAAAAATCAAATATTACAACAACAAAAGATCTCATAAAATAAAAGATAAACATAGGCATCAAGTTGCATTGCCTACATACCCGGCAACAAGCCCAACAGCAGATAAGTTCAGGTTTGGACTTGGTTGGCTCGGACCTAGAGCAGCAGCTACTGAAGGATTGTAGTCTGTAGGCCTGCGAACCCGCACAGCAACTCCCTGAGATATCAGAAGGAGCATTAATGTAACTCTTGTACAAATGCTAAAATTCAAGAGATTACAAATATCTTAATTCCCAGGTAGCAAAGACAACAAACGCTAAGTAATAAAATATTTCAGAAATCAACCAGCATTGCCAATGTTTAAATTGGAAATACTCACCTCAAATATGATTCCGTCTAATGCCATCGCATTGCTAGCTTCTTCAACAGTTCTCATCTCCACAAAGGCAAATTTCTTCTCATGATTGATGTATACATTGACAACAGAATCACCTACAAGCCAAAATATTGAATGAGAATTGTAGTTGAAATGTGTGTAAAGATGCAAGTATATGAATCGCTAATATAAAAACCAGGTAAAATGATAAGCATATGGACCTGCACCAGCAGAATTCCCTCCAATAGCTACCATAACATGACTGAAGAATGCTGCAACTGCCTGTTTCAAAAGTAAAAGAACATTAAATGGTGTGTCAAAAGCACATGCAAATAACTCTTGAGACAAATTGAAATCTCATTTAGCTGTGTTCATCAAGCAGTGTGCATAAAAAATAATGAGGAGAGCTTGCTTCAACAAAGCCATAACATATCGAACAATCACACGATTTTTCTCTTACATCCCCGTTTCCACAATGTTAATGACTTATGTATAGTCCAATTTGCTATAGTATGACATATTGATTGATATTGATTATGCTCATTTGTGCTAAGCATAATCATATCAACATTTTTAATCATAATATTCCTTGAAAGTTAGAACCTTAGATCCTCAATCTTTTAACTCATTGACCAAGTTCAGGCAAGATCATAATATTGACAACTTTGCCCTTGATATTCTTGTCTTCATATTTTTGCAATAAATCCTTCACCTTTCAAGGCAATATTTGAAATGATCGCAGGATATTTACCAAACTTTGGAATTAGTATCAAAATTTTCATTACAACAGTGAAGATGCTTTTCTGTATACACTCTTGAATTTCCCAAACCATTATGAAGGTCGTAAATTTGAGATTCTTTTAATCAATCTCTACCTCTTCAAAGGCATTTACCTCATATGAGTGCATGAAATAAATGTGGTGCAAAAAACATCATTTTCATGTAGGAAAAACTATATCAATAAGAACTAGAAGTCAATACTTGTCAAAGATGTCAGTACAGCAAACCAACTAAAACATGCCTTAAAGAACAGTATAGAACATGAGTAGGGCCCGTAGGCCATGCATTTTGGCCCAACTACATGGGCAGACAGTGCATCTCTTAGGTTCCTCACTTGAAACACAAGTTTTATGGACCAAAGGGTTACACGAATTGTGTGTTTTTAAATGGAACTCAAGAATTGTCAAACGCCCCACTAAGCAATCCACAGAAATCAGAGGAGAAACAAAACAAAAACGGTGAAAGAACCTGCTCATTAGTAAAAGGGGGAAGCCCACCAACATAAACTCGTCGTGCATGCCTTGTAGCCTGTAGAGACAATAGGAATTATAACAAACATACATAAGCCTAAACACGCTGACAAAAATATATTTGGAGGTACACTACCTGCTGCATCATAGGTTGAACTGACATGAAGGGAAGAGCTCCAACCTGTGACAACTTATAACTGATTAGTTTCATTTAGAAGAAGATGAAGATACTTTCATGACACACGGTGAACCATCACCTGTGCTGTCCCAAATGATGGCACATTCTGCAGAGCTACTGGATGAGTGGTCCCCAGCATTTGCCCTGCACTATCAACTTTAAGAATACAATAAAGAAAAAATAAGTTCTACAGTGAAATGTTGCGTTGTTTTGCAGGTTGTCACTAGTTCAAACAAAGAGGAGGCCTTAAAGCACCGATCTCTTCAAACAAATGAAGCCAAAAGGAAATATATCATACCTAATACATAACATCAAAATTATAAAAATTCAGAAATGAGTTCAATCAATTCAGATGCTGGGATAATATGTCTACCAATTGGCAACTTTTACCGGTCAAAAGTGAATGGTCCAGCTACTGAGTGCATAGGCCGTCCATTGTATATGCTACAGGGTGTATGCTGATAGCACAAGCAGCCCAACATTGCCTTCTTACCCAACCATAAATATTATCCAGAAATACATAATCACACACAACAGCCAAACAACACAAGAATGGTTCTCAGTCTCATTGGTAGATTTTACTTAAAAAAATGAACATGAAATATCAACAATAACACTTTGCAACTATTTTTGCAAATGAAAATATGAATGATTCACGCATAATTAAACAAAACAGGGATTCATAATTGTGATGAAATTGCAAGATTACGAACAGACCAGCAACAGCTAGTGCTCCAGCAGCAGACGGTGGTGCCATGTCAAAACCACTGATCCTTTTGCTGCAAAGACAGTTAGAAGCACCCAAAGATATATGGTTAACACAACTTGGAAACAAATTAAAGACAGCAGTGTATAAATGAAATGTCAGTACCTTTCTGAATGAGGAGGGGATCTAGAGCGAGATCTAGATTCCCTCTTGGATCTGTAACTTGATCGTCTTCCATATCTGTGCCTCATTTCTCCATCTCGAACATGACCTTGATGCCTGAAAAAGGAATAATGTGTTCAATATATGAATGGATGCACAAAGATTATAATAAGAGAGGCCCTAATCTGTATAGTGCAAAAAGCTTGAGAACGATGTGACCTGTCATAATCACTGTTCTGATGACGATTATAATTATCATAACCACTTTTTCTTCGAAAGCCTCCATTTCTAAAGTCCTTCTGATGGTGCGCATGATAAGTCTTCCTCTCTTCATCTCGATTTCTCACCCTTGACCTCTCATGATCAGATCCATGAGAATTGGGCTGACATAATTTAGAAATTTTAAGTCATTAGTCATGAAGTAGTGTACTATGACTACAGCTGCAGATTATAGAAAGAATGGAAAGAAGAGGGGACGATAACAGGGAAAGAAAGAAAGAAAAAGTCCGCCTTTGCCATTCAATTCACAGACTTGTTACTTGTATTAAACTTTATTGTCAATCCCAGTAAAACTGGCAATGCTCTTGATGTTAAAGAAAAGAACAAAACTCAGTCATAAGTAACTCAACTGCAGGTCATAAAAATCCTTGAATCCTCTAGCCCAATCATGACCTGACAGAACATTTTTTTGGAGCTTTTACGTGAGACGCGTATACAACATGCCCAATTTTATAACTTGCCCACGCCAATTAATGTGCAAGGGGTAGAAATCAAGGCTGCAGAAGATAATGAACTACATCGTCCTCCAGAGTTTCTCAATAGTTTCACTTTCCATCATGAACTCTGCATGGTTCTTATTCAAAAATAAAATTTTTCCTTTAGATGTACAAATAGAAACCCAGCACCACCTTTCTATAGTTATATCATTGACATTTTTCATCTCTGAGGATGCAAAAAAGATGTCTAAGCATGCAATTATAAACAATTATATGTTGTTAAAAACGCATCAAGTAGTATCCCCAGCAAGTTGTACCGTTGTAGCCAATATACGATATGGGGTTTAAAGATTGCCAATGACCCAAATCTTTGATCCGCTTAACATGAATTCTGATCCCCTTGTTCTCCAACTACCAGTCCCTAGATGTAGAATGGTGGGGAAAATATTCTACATCAAATCATTCCCACACGAAATAGTACCACAATGTCGTAATCATTCACATCAAAGCAAAGCAACATAACACAAGAACCATGTTCTGAGAGAACCAACCTAAGTTGAAAAATAGTGCATGTCAAACCCCTTCAAAGAAAATAAAGTACGCGATTATGGATTGTCTAACAGGAACGGATCACACAAAAAAAAAAAAAAAAACCTTGTCGCGGTCGCCCCTGTCAGGCTTTGAACCGAGACGATCATTTTTCAGAGAGGTTTGATTTTCAGCGTCAGACATTATAGCTCTTGAATTTGAAACCCTAACGAACCCCAATCAACTTGTTGATATCAAGAATTAGCAGTGACTCAACTCCGCGTTAATCAATCTCACACCCCCCAGATTCATACCATGGCAGGAAAAATTCAGGTTTTCTAAATCCTTCAATAGACAGATAAGGATACTTTTTCCCGCATCGAAGACTGGCAAGGATTTTTTTTTTTTTTCGGTGATAGACTGGTAAGGATATTTGTACGTGCGCAAGTTGTGCTTAAGAAAAGGAGACACCGTAAATATACCCTCAAAACAATAGATTGAGGTAAACTAGAATCTTAAATGTACAAAATTCTAAATCAGACCAGAGGCTTTAATACAGGATTTTAAAATATTATAAATTTATTTATATTTTATTGAGTATTCTCTGTACTTAAATTGTATTTCATTATACTTGAGTTGCACATGAAATTCAAACATATGAAGATTAAGATCACCGCAACTTCTAAAAAATAGGACTCCCTTTACCAATGTATTTCTATGTTAAGTATAGCGAATTACAACTTAAATACATGAAATGCCTATTTAAATATAGAAAAGTCAAATATATACAAATTAAAACCCCTAGAACTTCGAAAAACTGAAACTCCTTTTACCAAGACATTTACAAGTTAAGTATAACGAATTACAATTTAAGTATAGGGAATATCCAGCAAAGTATAGGAAATTCACACATATACAAATTAAGACCCCTTGTACTTCTAAAAAGGGACTACTCTTACTAACGCATTTGTAAGTTAAGTATAGGGAATTGCAACTTGAGTATAAGGATATAAGTATAAGAAATTTACACATATGTAATTTTAAGACCCCTAAAACTTACGATAAAATGGAACTCCCTTACCAACGCATTTCTAGATTAACTATAACAAACTGCAACTTAGGTATATGAATGTTTAGTAAAATATAGAAAATTCACACATAGACAAATTAAGGCCTATAGAACTTTCAAAAAATGGGACTCTCTTTAACAGAGTATTTATATGTCAAGTATAGGGAATTATAACTTGAGTATAGAGAATGTTCAGTGAAATATAAAAAATTTATACGCATGCAAAAGAAAGAAAAGGTAAATAAGGAAATTTATAACATTCCTGAATCTCAAATTGGTGCCTGGAATGTGATTTAGAATTTTGTGTATTTAATATCCTAATTTATCCTCTGTATATTTTAAGGGTATTTTTGTAGGATTTTCCAAAAAAAAATTTGTAAATTGTGCAATGCAATAAACCTAAAGTCAAAATTTCTATATTCATTTGGCACATTATCATATTTTTTTTAAACTCTATAATTTAATTAAAGAGCTAAAGAGTAAATTTGTTTGGAAAGTATCTATAAAATCTTGCTGAATGTTCGGAAATTTTTTTTAGAGGTAATATTACCCGAAATTGATAAAAACGGTGTAATATTGCCCGTTAGTTTGAGTGTTTAAGAGGATTTTATTTGACTAACAAGAAGGCGTTATTGGTCACTAAAAAACACATTCTCTTTCCTCCTGTAACAGTCGTGCTTCTCATCACGTTCTCTCTCTTTAGATTGTATGACTATACACCCCAAGACCCCAAAGTTTTGATGAAACCCACTTCTCCCTCACGCCATTAGGATCACCACGCAGGACCTGACCTTAGCATCTTCATCTTCTTCAAGATTCCATTTATGCTCTAAGCCATTCAAAACTTCTTCAAGATTCGTGGGCAGGGCATTATCCATCCATTTTAATATGGAAAAACTTATCTTTTTTTTTAAAAAAAAAGGGTTAAATCTACTTTTAGTCCCTATAATTTACCATGATTTGGCTTTGATCCATCAATTTACGCTGTTTAAAACTGTTAATCCCTATAGTTTTAAAAGGACCTACATCTAATGTTAATACAGTTAATTTTATTTATATATCACTAATTCTGTTAATTATAGTGAAATTTCTTAATAACTGAAGAATGTAACATGAAAAAAAATTACTGTATAACTTAACCTTGTAGTTTTAGGAATTTAAATGTTTGATTGCATTAATTAACACAGTTAAATTTAGGGATCAAAATAAAAACTTGTTCAAAGTATAAGGATTAAAACCAAAATTCATTCAAAATATGGAGATAAAAAATAAAATTAGTTAAAAGTACAGAGACCTCAATTTTAAACAAAGTAAATTTGATGGACTAAAACCATCAGTTTCAGGGGAGAGAACATAAGAGCCGGGGCTCATCTCCCTATTCCGTTCTCTTTCACTCGCCTGCACCATCTTTCACTTGCTCCCTCGCTTGATCGCTTCCTTTCTCTCCGTTTCTTCCAATGAACAAATCCGTGATCCATGGCTTCCAATGAGACCGCGACCTTCCATTCATCCTTGCCGAAAGAAGACTTCGATTATGATATTGACGATGGATACGACCTCTATCGGCATCCCCGTCCCCATAACATGTCGAGGCTTTCCGTTTGTACAAGCAACTCCTTATGCGGTGTTGACGACGACGACGGCAACGAGGCCGATGATGCCATGGCCATGTACGTGTCCCGCTTATCATAGAAAGTTTCAAAGAAGGCAACGTGAGTTACCCCACTTCTAGGAGCACCTGCGATGTGAGATAGAGAGAGAGAAAGAGGAAGTGCGAGGAGAGAGGAGGAGAGAGAGACCAATAATAAACTACCACGTGTTTTCATTAGTCAAACAGAATCTTTTTAACCGTTTTTATTATTTTTAGAGCAGCATTGTTTATAAAAGATTTTAGACACCCAGTGTACTTGAATATTTTTAGGATAAATTAATTTTTTAACCCTTCATTAAAAATATATGGTTAAATTTGACATAATAAATATAAGAAATTTGTTCTATTAAAATATTTTTTTATTTCTACTAAAAATATAATAATGAAAATACAGAAAGATATCATAAAAATAAAAGTTTTTGAATAATAAATTATTACCTCATGATTAAAATTAAACATAAAATATTTCTTAATTAAATTTTTTTAACTCTGTCTTTCATTTTTTTAAATCAAACTCATTTAAATTCCTTATCCACTCCAACCAAGCAGAACTTACAACTTTATATGAATTACTCTTTTCTAACACAAATCTTACATAGAAATTATGATACTAGTAGGATATGAAATTTTCGAAGGCTAGAGTCAAGTTAATTATGAGTTATAAATAATATATATATATTATGAAATTACGGTTGATTGTTCAATTGACTCATACATTGATAGTGATTTATAAGGTCATCATATCACCACAAGCTTTAAGTTGCATCTTCCCCATCACAATTATTTCTAGAGGCTAGTGCCTTTATATTCCTTTCTCTTGTCACCCCCACAAAGTTTCAATATTAAAAAAGCATGTAAGCTTTTCAAAAGAACTTGATTTTTATACTTACGGACAACAATATAACTAATTTTCTTAAATAGGGATTTTTTTAAAAAAAAAATTATGGAAGAGGCTCCAATACAATTCACGGATATCTGTGGTTTTTTTGCACAAATATGCTAAACAGTAACTTTAAACACTTAAGCTTTACACTTCTAAAAAAATTATTCAATATGTTATAGTCAGACTCATTCTTAACTTGAACGAGTACAATAGGAGTAGAAGAATCTTTTTTTAAATTTGTTCATACCCTGAACGAGCTCATTTTTTTTAAGAGAATGAGTTTGGTTTCAATTTTTTTTTTAAACAAGGTTTTAAATCTTGCTTGTGTCAGGCGTGGATGTGCATCCTGTGAGCGTGCAAGCAAGGAGGGCATGTTTTTTTTTTAAAAAAAAAAAATAATGATCCTGTGAACGAGTATGGCTAGATACCTGCCAATTTGGGATGTCAGAACCATGCAGTGGCTGGGCGATGCAGGCGTATCATTTTGACCCTCAGTCATCTTCTTTGCCGTCATCCTATTGTATCTCACCAAATCTTTATAATTTATCATCATTTACTCCGTTGCTTCATAATCTAGATTTATTTTCTTTTGAATACCATGTTTCCACTTTTGATCATGGTGAACCATCAAATGAGTAGATCACTTCTCTTAGACAATCCATTTCTCTGGTTGATTCTTCTTGATTTGATTTGAATGCAATCTCATAAATAAATGAGACAGTTCAACCCCATGAATAGGTTAACTTACAACAATGATCACAATGTATAAGAAGGAGAACAAGATGTGGTACCGAAAGTCACTATTTATCAGGTTAATGAATCTTTTTTTATCATTACTTTTTTTATCAAAAACAAAAATCAATGCTTTATTTTTTGTTAATGAATAGTCTTCAATTATTTATTTTCTTTATATCATTTATTTCAATCATTGAATATGATTATATATTTATTGTCTAATCATCTCATCTTCGATTATTAGGGAGAGAGGAATGGGACATTGAAGCTTATTCAAGAGTGATAAAGTTGTTGAATACCTTATGAGAGAAAAAGAGGACATTGAATCAACACAAAAGTGATTTTTCGATTTCAAGTTTATTTACTTGCCTTTTGTAATTTAAAAAAGAGGGGGGAGAAATTGTAAATGCATCACCTTCCATTTTTCACATTTGCTATTTTATTCAAATATCATCAAAAAAATATGAAAAAGAAAAAAATTATTAAAAAAGGGGTTAATTATTTTTTTAAAGGCAAACAAATTTTTTACAATAAATTTTCATACCTAGCTTTTTTTAAATAAACTCTTTTCTAAAAATTGTTGGACGAGTTTGGAAAATTGTTTTTAAAAAAATATGTCAAATTTTTTTAAAAAAATTGAAATCTTACCAAACTTGTTCACATGGTGAATTGTGAACGTGTTTGACATCTTTTTTTTAAAAAAAAAATTTTGATCTTGTTCAAGATGTGAATGAGTTCAAAAAAATATTCTCCTACTCCCATTGAACTTATTGGTTTGAACGAGTTCAATATAAAATTAAGCTCGTTTAAATCAATAACAATTTTGATTGAAAAAAAAAATTTTGAAGTGTAGGATTTGATTGTCTAAAGTTACTGTTTAACTTATTTGCGTAAAAAAACCGATATCTGCAACAACTTTCCTCATATCTTCTGAGCATCATCACGAGGTTTTTTTTTGTTTAAAAAAAATGTTTTTAATTTGAATTTCTGTGTAGTGCTGTGTGTCTAGTTCAACTTCGACGGATAAAATCCCAAACATATGTCAGGACATGTCTGATTTGCAGAAACATTACATCAGACAAAAAATGATCAATCGTAGTAGTTTCAAACGCAATTCGATATTTATATCAAGGCCAAATGAAGCACCACTCCTAAACCCTAACATAACCAAAGGGTACAAAAAATTAATACACCAAACTGCCACAAACAAACATAAGTAAGATGCCAAATTGCTAACATCGGCAGAGTGGCACCGAACTTGACATTACGCTGCCGCCAATCAAGAAATTGGCAGAATAGTACGGAACTCTAACTCTCTATTGCCAACCTTAATAACGCTATGTATCATATTTTCCAGCTAAGACACTACGACAATAAAAAAGCAAAAGGTTCCTGGCATTACTTAGATGTTCTACCATCACCCTCCGTTATCACATCATTGAAGGTTCCATTACTTGGAATCATGGGCAAGACATGCTCTTGATGAGGAACAATAACATCAAGAAGATAAGGACCAGGAGTGTCCAACATTTTCTGAATTGCTGCTCTAAGGTCCTCTTTCTTGGTCACTCGAGCTGCTGGTATGCTACAGGCTGCAGCAAACAACAACAGATTTGGGAAGGGCTCAGCTCTAGAAGGGTCTCCCAGAAATGTGTGAGCTCTGTTAGATTTATAAAACCGATCCTCCCACTGAACAACCATACCCAAGTGTTGATTATTCAACACCAGTATCTTGACTGGGAGATTCTCCACCCTTATAGTGGCAAGTTCCTGAACATTCATTGCGAAACTTCCATCACCATCAATGTCCACTACAAGGACGTTTGGGTTAGCCACAGCAGCCCCAATCGCAGCGGGCAATCCAAAACCCATAGCCCCAAGGCCCCCTGATGTTAACCACTGTCTAGGTCTCTT
>QFDD01004415.1:0-18207 GCA_006871305.1 Vachellia collinsii | reverse complement strand
TATAACCAACCTGGAGCTGTAGCATATACCCATTTAGCGGAATCTTCGAAGCTTTATGGCCACAATGACATAGACTCGATCTACCACACCATCAAAGAATCGAAAATAAGTGTGCCTCCATGCTCTATTCAGGAAGAGAGAACCACATATTATCCAGAATCCCACAGCAAAACCAACTCCCATTCCAAGATACAATGACTTCAAAAAAGCATCATCGTCATCATTTTCTTCAACTTGCTCTATATTGTTTGGTGGTTTAGGTATTGTGCAGTTCTTTGGAAGAGGAGCTCCACAAAGCTCAGGATTTCCAATGTAACTCCATGCATCAAAGCTCTGAAGTTGAGTCCCCAGTGGAATTTGTCCACTGAAATGGTTGTATGACAAATTCAAATAGCTTAGAAAAGATATACCAACCAAGCTCTGAGGAATATTCCCGTGAAGCCTGTTATGGGAGAGATCAAGAGATTCCAAATCTTTCATCTCTCCAATCTGCTTTGGTATCTCTCCTCTCAAATGATTGTAAGACAAATTCAAGGATTGTAACTTGGTAAGAATAAACAATTGTGTAGGAATTCCTCCAGATAGTTTATTAACCGATACCACGCACAAGGTCTAAATACTTGTCGTACGCTAGCTCTTTGCCTTTTGTATGCACACCACTCTTGTATATATCTGGAGATTTGTAAGAAATTCTTCCAGGTGGACGACGGTCTAGGAAAAAAAAGCTAGTTGGTTCAGAAACCATGAATGTTAAGTTGTGTAGACAATGAGGGATTGGTCCTGAAAGCCTATTATTTGCAAGATCTAGTAAACTCAAATTAGAGAGGGTACACAACTGTGTTGGAATGTGGCCTATAAATTGATTGGATCTCAACTTCAAAATTGATACACTTTGAGGCATCCAATTCGGAATAGTTCCAGAAAAGTTGTTTTGTTCAAGATTGAGCAGCACCAAGTGTGTACAGTTCTTGAAAGTCCTTGGTATATGTCCGTAGAAACTATTGTCATGCAAATCTAATGACTTTAGCTCACGTAATGATGAGCCCATCATTGGATTAAGTTCACCGGATAGTTTATTACTCCCCAAGTATATGTGAGACAGTTCTTCTATAGTACTCCAACAATTGGGAAGTTTTCCAGTCAGAAAATTATTTGAGATGTCCAAATAGATCAAACCAATATATTTAGTCTCATTTGGACACAAGAGAGAAGATAGAGATCCAGAGAAAGAGTTGTGTTCTAAATCCAAAACAGCAACGTAATCTGATATACAAGGGAGTCGTCCTTCAAATTTGTTAAATGACATATATGTCATAGTACTGGTAAGCACCAATTTTGATAAATCTCCACGAATTGAGTTGTGAGACAAATCCAAAATCCAATAGTCATGCTCAAAGATTTTTGGATGTGCCCCACTCAATTCATTGAAGCTCACATTTAACTCTGATAAACTTGACCGGTTTCCAAGATTAAAAGGAATGGAACCATGAAGAAAGTTATTAGATAGATCTAAGGCATACATATTTGGGAAACCTGAAAAATCTGGAATTTGACCTCTCAAGTTGCATTGACTGAGATGAAGATCGGAGAGGTCAATGCTAAGATTGAACAACCAATCAGGCAATCCATTTGTGAAATCATTGAGGCCGAGATCAAGATATGAAAGTGAGCTAAAATTGGCATGTTGGAGAGACAGACTAGAGGTGGTCAAATTACAATCATTCAAATATAAATACTCCAATGGTAGCGAAGCCAATGATTGAACCCAGTTCGTCTCACTTGGAAGATGAATGCCACTGAGACCGAGATGTGTGAGGGAAGGAAGTATTGAGAGCCAGTGATTAAGATTATCCATGTGAAGATGAATATTGTGTGATAAACTCAGTGAAGAAAGTTTAGAAGAATTAGCAACAAGAGAAGTATTGATGGGTGGCGTGCTAATACGCTCAAAGTCATTGTATTGCAAACCCAATTCAACAAGGAATTCAAGAGCGAGTAAAGAAGATAAGTTGATTTCACCTCTCAATGATTCGGAGCCATTATGATTTACATTTGGTAGGAAAAGTTCGGAGACTCTGCTGTTGTCATCACACCCAACTCCTTTCCATTGGCAGCAATCTGGGTGAAGAGAGGACCAAGAAGAGAGGCGGTTGGAAGGATCAACAACGCCTTCTTTGAACTTTAACAGTAAGCTTCGATCACTCTCATGGCAGCAACTGATTGTGTTCAATAATGTCACTGCACATAGCAACACCAACAAGAAAATAAGAGACATTTGCGATCTCAAACGAAGCTCCATCACAAATGGTTGTTTGATTAATATACGAAGCAGCGAGATCACAATGGTTTGGTGAAGGCTTGGGGTGTTGTTTATATAGCTTACTCCTTTTTATTATTTTTTTCTTTGATCGTTTCACAAAAGTTTCCACTTAACCCTTTTTTCCCAAGTCTTGCGACCTCCTGTCCCACGTCCTTTTCCCAAATTCAAAAAATAAATGAGAAAGCATGAGACAAAGAAAAGTAAATAATAAGACACTGAGGAAAGGAACCCTTGTTAGTAGATTAGTTGATAGTGACTTGGGTTGCAGTTTGTCAAGTGTAAAATAACAGTGTACTCTGAACGATATATTGCCAACCCATAAGCAAAGAGATAATAAAATAACTTGAACTAATCAACTTGTCTCAGAGTCCTTTATCCGTCCCCATTGCTTTTGCATTACATTACTTTGGCTGAACGAATTGCTATGAAATGGGCAATAATTTAGAAGATACTACCAGAAAAGGAGAAGTAAATTAAAGAAGACACTGTTGACACCCGGTCTTGTTACTTAATTAGCAATAAAATAAGATATTACAAAGACGTAGACCACATAATGCCAAAGCATAAGATAAGAATGGAGAGATCAGTAAAGTAATCGAACCAATTAACTTGGTCTCAAGACTCTCCATCTGTTCCCATTGCTTTTGAGTTACTTTAATTTGCCTCAAGAAATTTCTATGAAATTAATTGGCACTACTTAATGTCCCATCCAACTATAGATCTTCTTTTTCTTGTTTTTTTTTATACACAGGGAATTAATTGGCACTACTTAATGTCCCATCCAACTATAGATCTTCTTTTTCTTGTTTTTTTTATACACAGGGAAGTAAATTAAACAATAGAGAAATTAAAAATGCTTCGCTCCTTAATCTTCTCTCAATTTCCTTTGACGAAAGAGATAGGGTATACTGCCAATCTTGTCAAACTTCTTATTTACTACCGAAGTTGATTAGCTAATATATATACTAATTTCATTTCTCAAATATAACTTTATTTTGAGGATAATAAGTATAAGAGATGATGACTGATGAGTGAAAAAGGAATGATCAATAAATACAAAAAATATATATGAGAAGCATACAATTAATTGATGGTAAAAACAGCAGAAAATGTATTTAATTTTTAGAAAAAGTCAAATTATTGTTTATATTTAGGACCAACAGTATGAGAAAGAATATTTCTTATAAATACAACTGGGGAGGGAGTTTCACATCTTGTGATCAGCAAAAAAACTGAAAACCCGAATTGAAATAATTTAGTTTCTGTTTTTCTCTCTCTCAATTTTCAGTTTTTTATTTTGTGATGAATCGGTGTTCTATTTTCGGTTCTGTGTCTATAAAAAAAAATTCGATTTTAACAAAAAAACCGAATTATATATATAATATATATTTTTATTTAGTAAATTATTAAATATAATTATATTTTTTTTACATATATTATTAAATATTATTATAATATATTTAAAAATTATTATATTATATTTAGAGTAGTAAATTATTAAATATTTTTGATGAATTTGCTTAACCGAAGAACCGAACAGAAATAATTCGATTATTGCAGTTCAATTAATTTTTAAATTCGATTTTCATTCGGTTTTATTTTTATGAGCATTTCGATTTTTTAACTTTGTTCAGTTTTTACCGAAAATCAAATGCTCACCCCTAATCACACTAAATTTATATAAGCCCAGAACATTTGAATACTTGTTAAAGCTGCGACCATATTGACTAAAGCTTCATCCAAACTTGCATCAATCAAAGAGCATGAGCACCGAAGCTTCTTGGACGCATACGAGTCTTGAAAATCTAGAATCAACTATCTATTACTTTGAAAAAACAAGAATGAATCATATAAGCTCACTCTACACCTCGATCAAAAACATTTGAAAAAGAATCTAAACTAGTCAAGAGAAAAAGAAAATCTAAATTTTTGAACCATATATATATATATATCTCAATGCTGTTGTTGAAACAGCAACAACTTTTGATAAACGAGGAAGATAAATTTTAATTGTTTAGAATAAAAGATTAATAATTTAGTTCATTTTAAACGGCTGAAATTGGCCTTTATATTCGTACATGATCAGTTTATGTGTGTAGAAATAAAATTTAGGAAATCCTAAATTTAATCTTCTGATATGTAAATTTACTCAACTGTAATTCAATTCTTATACTTCAACTTGATGCAACTTAGTTTTTATGGTTTCGAGTTAATTGTAACTTAGTCTTTATAATTTTAACTGTTTTATAATTTTTTCATTGACCTTTATTTTATAATTGATTTTTATTTTTAAACATATATTACTCTAAATTATAAAATGATTTAAACTATAAAGACTAAATTGCAATGTGTCAAAATTCAAAAACTGAGTTACAATTGAATTAAAATAATATAAATTGAGTTGCAATGAATTAAAGTGTATGAATTAAATCATAACTGAGTTAAAATTATAGAGATCAAAAATTTTTTTTCCCAAAATTTAGTATAAAAGAAAACTTTGAAATTTAAATAAAATAAAAAATAACTCGATAACCAACCTGAAGTTGCAGCATGTTCCCATCCAGTGGAATTGTTGAATCTGTATGGCCACGATGACATGGATTCGATCAGCCACACCATTGAGAAATCGAAAATAAGTGTGCCTCCAAGATCTGTTCAGGAACATAGAACGACAAACTATATATCCAGAATCATACAACAAAGCCAACTCCCATTCCAATATACAATGACTTAAAAAATGCATCATCCTCATTTCCATCAACCTGTTTTCTAGTGTTAGTTCTTTCTTGAATGCATTCTTTTGAAGAGGAGGTCCACAGAGCTCAAGATTTCCAGTATAACTCCATGCATCAAAACCTTGAAGTTGAGTCCCCAATGGAATTTGTGCACTGAAATGGTTGTATGACATATTCAAATCACTTAGAAAAGATAGGCTAGACATACTTTGAGGAATACTCCCATGAAGACTGTTATGCGATAAATCAAGAGATTCTAGCTAGATCTTTCATCTCTCCAATCTGCTCTGGTACCTCTTCTATCAAACGATTATATGACAAGTTCAAGGATTGTAACTTGTTAAGACTAAACAATTGTGTAGGAATTTCTCCAAACAGTTCATTAGTCGATGGGTCAATACTTCGCACCAGGTATAAGTTCTTTTCATATCCCAACTCTTGGCCTTTCGTATTCACACCACTTTTGTATGCATGTGGAGTTTTGGTATCAGTTATAGGCAGACATTCAGTAGGGAAATTAAAGCTAATCAGTCCTAAAACCATGAATGTTAAGTTGTGTAGACAATGGAGGATTGATCCTGAAAGTCTGTTATTCGCAAAAATATAATAAAATATAGTTAGAGAAGCTACACAAGTGTGTTGGAATGTGGCCTATAAATTGATTGGATCTCAATTTCAGAATTGATGCACTTTGAGGTATCCATTTAGGAATACTTCCGGAAATACAGTTTCCTTCAAGATTGAGCAGCACCAAAGATGTAGAATTCTTCAACGTCCATGGAATATGCCCATAAAAACTATTGTCATGTAAATCTAATGATGTTAGCTGAGGTAATGATGAGCCAATCGCAGGATTAATTTCACCACGTAGTTTATTACTTGCCAAGTATATGTGAGACAATTCTACCCAATTACTCCAACAATCTGGAATTTCTTCAGTGAGAAAATTATTTGAGATGTCCAAATAGATCAAAGGATATTGTTTACTCTCATTTGGACACAAGAGAGATGATAGAGATCCAGAGAAAGAGTTATAAGCCAAATTCAAAGCAAAAACACATTTGATATAGGAGGAAGTTGTCCTTCGAATTTGTTAAATGACATCAATTAATCGACTGGCAAGCAACAAGTTTGATATATTCCCACTAATTGAGTTGTGAGACAAATCTAAAATTTGATACTCATGTTCAACGATTTTTTGATGTGCCCCATTCAAGTCATTGAAGCTAATGTCTAATTCTATTAAAGTTGATGATTTTCCGAGGTTCAAGGGAATAGAGCCGTGAATCGGGTTATTCGATAGAATTAAGGAATAGAAGGAAACATCTGTGGAATTTTCTCAAAGTACAAGAAATACTTTTAGAACTTATTCTTTATATTTTTTCTCTCTCGATCTTTTTACAGAAGTCTTCCAATCTTCTTTTCCACGTTTTCGCCAGATTCAAAAGGATAGTATTTTCCTATAAAAAAAATTAGAAGAAATGAGAAAAAGAGAAGTTAATAACATGCTGAGGAAAGAAGTCCTTGTTAGTGGATTGATTAGTTGTTAATGACTTAACTTTTGCAATAAAATATTACAAAGATGTCGACCACAAAAAGCATGGTGATAGTAAAATAATTGAACTATTATATTATATACGCCTAACAACCTTTTTTTGGCAGCCAATCCTAACAAACTTTTTTTGGGCCATTCATATTGTTCAATGTTTTTTTTTTCGTTTTATGTAATTTTAGCAATTAAATTCTTCATTAATTATATGGTTATATTTGTATAAAATTTAATTTTTAATTTAAATTTTAATATCTTAATTTTAGACTTTGAAAGGATTATTCTGAATGGACTTAAATTATTTAATTAAACTGAACCACTTGATTTTATTAAGATTAAACAATATCTGCTCTTGTTAGAATCTAAACCATTCTAAAAAAAAAATCTCATTAAATAACTAATTAATATAGTATCTTTCTTTGTTTTTTTTTTTTTGGTTAAACATAAGTATCCTCTTCTTGGTACGGTTTGGAACTTGTTTTGTTATGGCCTTATTTTATTTTGACATTCCTCAAATTAAAATTGAACTTTACAAAGCTACTACATATGCTCTATGTGAGAATAGAAGAATCAATTTCAATGTATGATAAGGTAGAGATACCGACATGAACCATATTAAATTAATCTGGACAATCTATATTTAATATTATTTTTTAATAAATTGTTTTCTTAATAGATGCATAATCCAAGTTCATTTAGACTTAACAATTATCCTTAATTTTCAATACTCAACATATTCCATGAATCATGAACATCATAATAAGAGTATCATATTTCTAATCAACAATTCAGAATAATCCAACATATACCAAATTAATCCAAACAACCAAATAAAGTAGTAAACACAAAGACAGACACAGATTACAAAAAACACCACCAAACATGTACTTACTGTTAAAGTTGAGACCATTTTCTACAGCTTCATCCAAACTTCCATCAATCAAAGAGCATAAGAGCACCATAGCTGCTTCTCCGGACGCAGTCTTGAAAATCTGATACCAACTACCTGTTGCATTAAAAAGAGAAAGCATGAACCATATCAGGACAATTTTATTTTTTTTCAAAATAAAAGCAAACTATCTAAATGCTGTTGTTGAGACTGAGACAATAACAACTTTTGGTAAATTAGGGGCATAAATTTAATTTTCTCACCAAAATATTTTAAACATAGATATATTTAGGCATTTTAATTGTTTCAATATCAAAAAAAAAAAAAACTTCATGACCAACCTCGAGCAATAGCATGTTACCATATTCAATGGAATCTTCGAAGCTTTATTGCGACAATGACATAGATTCAGTCAACCACACCATCAAAAAATCGAAAATAAGTGTGCCTCCATGCTCTATTTAGAAAGAGAGAACCAAAAACCATCCAGAATCCCACAGCTAAGCCAATTCCCATTCCAAGGTTCAATGACTTCAAAAAAGCATCATCCTTATCATTTTCTTCAACCTGCTCATCACCATCAAATAACATTGGTTCTGCCTCTAGTTCTTATTATAAGACATCAACTAGAAGCAATTTTTGATTCCAAATATAAGGCAGGACTACATTAAAAACACGTTCACACAAGTTAAAATAAAATTTTTATCACATACTTTCTTCGTAAATCGTAAATTACATTGAAAAATAATTCCTACAGCTAATTCTAATTCAAACATGCACTAACTTGAAATTATTCATGGCGCTGAGAAATCAAAAGTTGGTTATACAGCATAACCCATAACCCTCGTTGACCACGGAGACTGAATTGCAGTATGTGGTCAATACAGAGCGTCTTCCGTTATCCTTTCACTTGTTTCCATCAAGCTTCCTCATTCAAACTCCGCTAACCTCCCAACTATACATGAAAACCATTAAAGACTTCTTACGTCACTCCAGATATTCAAACAAATATCTCTAGAATTAATAATGCCTTTTGGTCTATATGGAATTCGGCCTAGTCATGAGGGGCAATATGGTCATTTCAAAGATCTTCGATTCCGTTAGCCATTGTCATTTACATTTCTTGAGTCAACAAAATTTTGATTCATTTCAAATTCGTCGTCTAGCTTCTTATCTGCTTTTTGTCGACCTGAAAAAGAGTGTATTTTGCTTTCCAAATTCAGATTTAACCACGAGACTTGCTAAAGTGGGACCAATATGATTGTTTAATTTTGTAGTTTCATGCCATATATAAGTAAAGATTCATCATACATGTCACATTCTACTATTCATGACCACCATAATAAGAATAGCATACTTCAAATCAAAATAAGGTGCTATTTAATATAATTGACCTAATTATAATTTTTTCTTAAACGAATTTGACCAACTTATAAACTGATATAAAATCTAGTGATATACATTAGTATTTTAGAACATATATAATTTAAAGTAGTTTATTTAACTTTTTTTAATTTCTTATAAACTCATACTATTTTTAACTAAGAAAAAACAGAATTGGTAGACGGACTAAGACATGAAACCACGTATCATGTGGGAAGCACATATTACAAAACATCACCAAATTAACTTGTGCAGCCCCAAAATTAAAGTTGCCACCATTTTTCTAAAGCTTCATCCAATGAACTGCATGAGTTCACTGTAATTCAATAGGAACCGGAAAAAAAAAAAATCTAAGTGTGATTTCATTTTTTAAATGATGATTAACACCAGTAAAAGAGAAAAAAGGGTCTAAAATTTTGGACCATAAATCTAAATGCTGCAGTTGAAACGACAAAAACAAAAAACAATATTTCTTGCTAGCTAATTTTGGGTATTTTTGTTACTCTGAAAAGTATATGATATTGGAGAAACTTTTAATAAAAGTTTATAGGATTTTGACACCTTAATTCTTTAAGAAATATACCATGTTATCATTAAAAGTGGTTATTCGACGCAGGCCTCCTTGCCCACACAATTTTTTTTTTAAAATTATTGAATTAGTATATACAAAATTTAAAATAAAGATAATTTTATAAATGTATACTTTATTCACGAATTTTTTTTTTTACTTTTAATCAAATATGACCATATAAATACGGCCAGATGTAGGAAGCAATAGAGTGACAAACAGACGGAGGAAATCATTTTACAAACATGCTCTGAGAAATATTCCTTTGAAGAGTGTCATGGGAGATATCAAGAGATGATCTAGATCTTCATAATCTCTCCTATCTTGCATAGGAATTTGTCCTGATTGATGGCTTGTTAGCTGATAAATCAATACTACGTCCGTTTTTTAATGTAAGAGTTAATTGACTTTTTTTAAGGGATTAAGAAAGCAAATTAATGAAGTTATCTATCATTTTTTAAACTAATTTACATGACTTATAAATTGATATATAATATATATAACAATATATATAAATATTTCAGAATGTATGTTATAATTAAGTTATTTATTTAACTTTTTTTATCACCCTCAAAAGTCAACTAATTCTTATATTAAAAAAGGGAGGTAAATATTTCATACCAACCTCTTAGATTTCTCTCATACTCCAATTGTTGACCCTTTTGCGTGCAAATCAATTTTTGATGAAATCATGTGAATATGGAAAGCCATAATTTGTTAAATAGACATTGAGGGATTGATGCTGAAATTATGTTGTTTGCAAGATAAAAAAAAAATCAAATTAGAGAGACTACATATCTGTGGAGGAATGTTGCCTGTGAGTTGATTGGATCTCATCTTCACAATTGATACAGTTCGCAGCATTCAATTGTGCGTACATATACTTCCACAGAAGATGTTTGTTATACTTCCACAGAAGTTGTTTCCTAATAATTTGATTAGTTTATTTTAACTGATTTCACGGAGTTTCAGATAAGTATATGATAAGAGTTTTATTTTAATTTATATGAAAATACTTTTTAAAGTGATTTTAGGATTTTCCCCTAACAACATCCCTACTTTTCATATGCGTGACGTCATAGACAAATATTTCTAACGTCCGGGACAAAGACATTCCCTGAGAGGGGGGAAAAATTGAATGTGAAAAGTTTTCAGCTGGAGTAGTGTATAACTAAATAACCATAAAAGCCATTATCATATATGTACTCGATCGATCTAGGGCCCTTAAACGATGATACAATGATAATGTCACTGTTGGAGGAACTCGACCAGCTAGCTGAGTATTACATAATGAAGTGTGTGTATATATATATATATTTGATAAAGGTCCCGAAATATATATTTGAAAAAGTTCCCGAGAAAGCGTTGAAAGCCAATCCAAAGCTTGGACTGAATCATTTTTAATTTGTCCCAAATATTAGTCAGTTTTTACTAAAATCAAATGTAACATAGGAAGTATTTGAAAACAAATGATTTTTTTTCCCTTCAAAATTTAACTTTTCACAAAAAATCACCGGTTAATTTTGTACGTTCGTTTTAATATTGAATGAAGTTAATTGCTTCAACATAAATCTTGAACTTTATTAGGACATGGATGCCATGCTGAATTTCCATCCCATGCACCTTCCCTAAAATAAGATATACTTAGGATTATTTTACATGTTTATGATTATTTTTAGAGTTATTTGAATAATGGTATTTGTGATATTCTTAAATTGATTAAGATTTTCTTATTGTTATCATTATATTTCTTAATTAAGATTAATTTAGATTTTATTATTTTAGTCTTTTGATAAACAAAAAATGGATCATAAATGCGTTCATTTTCACATCATTTTCGCTTCCTACTTCTTTTCCAATTTTCATGACTAAATAGTTCGAAGGCTTCAAAAAGTAATTAAAAACCATTAAGTGACAACCAATTATTTTTCACACGCAAACACGAAAGATCATTCAATTAGAGGTTAATTATATCTCCATTAGCTTTTAAGATAAGAAAATATGCCACAAATTATTAGGGAATAAGTATTCGTGCATCATAAGCTTGGATTGTATAAACATTTGAGACACGGTTGTGATAAAAACCTTGGCAGAACTTCTATGTGTGACAGAAAATATTAAGTTTACATCTAATCTAATTTTGTTTTCATAAAGTTGAATATAAATCTCAGAAATTGAAAAGCTTGCGTATAAAAGTACAGGAAAATTACATATGGCATGGCAGAAACTTTTTTTTTTTCCTTTTATTTTCGTCCTATCCTGCTTCTGTCTTCACATGCCTTGCAATATTTGAAAGTGCAGATCACAAAAGCGCGTTTCTTTCAAATCTAGATTGGTTATATGTGTGTATGTGTGTGTAAAGTTAGCCATCTAAACTGACAAATGATAAAGGGTTTATTTGGATTAATGTTCGGAAAAGTTACTTTTATTTGGGTAGAAGTGAATTAGTTTGATCATCGTCACCACACTTCAGTTTGATAATAAAGGGGGAAAATCCAAAAACATGAAATTATGAAGGGAGAATTGAGGATAAGTCCCCCATTAAAAAATTAATTGTAAAATAGGACATTCAACACATATGCAACTGATCTTTCACAATATCCAATTGAATTTTCACGTTATATGTAACTGAGGATAAAAATGAAAAAATGTATATTTAATTTTTAGACAAATCAAATTGTTGCTTCCATTTAGGACTATCCCTGTAGGAGGGAATGATATTTATAAGTAATATCAAAGAGTGGTATTACACCAAACTTGTACAGCCCCAAACATTTGATTTTTTTTTTTTTGTGCCAAGTACATGTATACATCTAACTACTTGAGGTAATTCCGTTGGATGCATTATCGAATATTTAAAGTTGTGATACTTTCCTAAAGCATCCAAACTTCCATCGATCGAAGAGCATAGCACCGCATAATTAAGCTTCTGGGATGCATGTGACTCTTGAAAATCTGGAATCACCTACCTATTGCCATGAATAACAAGCATGAATCATGAGTTCACTCTAATTCAATCAAGACATGAGAGGGAAAAAAAGGTCTGTAAAATTACTTATATATCATATGGTTCACTCTAATTGTTTTTCCATGAAAGTTTAACACTACAATCTTCGATCCTTAATATAAGAGCTGGTTAACTTTTCTGAATATATTAAAAAAAATAAATAAACTACTTAATTGTAATATATATTCTGAAATACTTATATGTATAATTAAATTATATTATCTTTTATCTTTAATATAAGAGCCGGTTGTTTTATGTCGGGGAGGTTAAGGAAGCTAAATGCAATATTAAAAGTATTTATAATTATCCTTTTTCCAAGCTAATTTGAATGACCTATAAACTTATATATAATCTAATTATATACATAAATAAATACTTTTACGCAGTGTATTTACCTTCATTAATTTCCTTGACAAAAATCAACTGGATTTTATATTCATTTGATCCTATTTATAAGGTAAAGAGAGAAGGTATTTTTTGGTCCTCTTTATAGAGCACTTCATTAATTTTTCCATTTGAATGTACAACTTTAGCCTTGATTTGTTACTATTTTGACTTTTTTGTCATGGGTATAATGTTTGTTAAATAGGAATAAAATTTTAAAAGTTGTTAAATTTTAATACATAATTAATGCATTTTTAGGTTTTCTTTTATATGTGTAAAATATGTTGGAAATAACTTATAAATAATATTAAAAGAGTATAAAGGTCGGAGGTACGAATATCAATTTATAAATAATGTAAATTAATTAAAAAATGATAAATATATTAATTAATTATTCTTTTTAATAAGAGACATTATTCGAAAAAGATCGTTTCTTTCTATATAAAAAAGAAAACACCAGAAGGCATGAGAAAAAGAAAAGTAAAGACAAGATACCGAGGAAAGAAATCCTTGTTAGCACATAATGCCAACCCATAAGAAAAGAGATAGTAAACTAATTTGAACTAATAACCTTTGTCTCAAGATTCCTTCATCCGTTCCCATTGCTTTTGCATTATATTACTTTGCCTCAAGGAATTGCTATGAAATGGGCAACAGTTAGGTAAAAGATTATTGGAGAATGATAAAAAAAGATCCTGAAAATTGCACAATCCTAAATCAATTTTTTTACCATTCTTAATAATGTATTAACAACTACTAATAAGTAATTTATAACTTATTTTATGGTAAATAACAGATTTGAAAATTTTCATTTTTCAAAATCCTTTTTTGTCATTTTACTGTTTATTTTGGTTTATTGAACTCTCCATCTGTTCCCATTGCTTTTGAGTTACTATAATATTTTGGGGGAAGAGAGAGAGAGAGTGAAGGGATCATTTTGTAAAGTGAAAAGGTGTGGGAGGGTGCATTGGTCATTTCACCCCTCCCCCACTTAATCCCCACCCCGGCAGCTCCGTCTCACTCAGTCTTCACTTTCCCTTCTGCAAAAAAAAAAAAAAAACAAAATCAGAAGGTGAGCGAGGCCAGAGGGCACGTTTCGTGGGATTTGATTCTCATGGGAGGAAGGTGTTTTTCACCGTTGCAAATCAGGATTCGGGTTCAAGTGATTCTCCTGAACATTCCTCTACTTTTAGATTTTTCCATTGTTGTTATTTTGGGTTTCAAAGGTTGATTCTAGGTTGAGAAAAAAATAAGATTTTTACCAATTAAATCAAGTTATAAGCAAGATTATAGCTTTCTTTAACTATATGGAGCATTAGATTCGAATTTTTCTGTTGGATTAGTGAAGATTCAGGCAAGGTACTGTTCACAGTACTGTTTTTCGTGTTACTTTTTTTTGTTAAAAAGATTAAGAAAGTAAATTAATGAAGTTATTTATCATTTTTTAAAAACTAATTTGTATGACTTTAAAATTGATATACAATCTAACAATACAGATAAATATTTTAGAATATATGTTATAATTAAGTTATTTATTTATCTTTTTTTATCACCCTAAAAAGTCAAATGACTCTTTTATTAAGGAATAGAAATAAATATTTCATACCGACCTTTGATTTTTCTCATACTCCAATTGTTGACCCTTTTGCGTGCAAATCAATTTTTGATGAAATCATGTGAATAGGGGAAGCCATAATTTGCTGAATAGACATTGAGGGATTGATCCTGAAATGTTATTTGCAAGATAGAAAAACAAGCAAATTAGAGAGACTACATATCTGTGGAGGAATGTTGCCTGTGAATTGACTGAATCTCAGCTTCACAATTGATACATTTCACAGTATTCAATTGTGTGCATACTTCCACAGAAGTTGTTTCATTCGTTGACAACATCCATACTTCTCATGTCCGGAATGTCATAGCCAAATATTTCTAACGTTCATGACAAAAAAAATGAACGTATGAACGTGAAAAGTATCTGATAGCCATTATCATATATGTACTCGATTGATCTAGGGCGCTTAAACGATTATACAATAATGATAACTTCATTGTTGGAGGAATTCGACCTATAGCTAGTAGCTGAGTATTGCCTAAGTATAGATATTTGATAAAGGTCCTGAAATATACATTTGAAAAAGGTCCTGGGAAAAAGTTGAAGGCTAATCCAAAGCTTGGACTGAATCATCATTAATTTGTCCCAAATATTAGTCAGTTTTTACTAAAATCAAACATAGGAAGTATTTGAAAAAAAAACGATTTTTTTTTTCAAAATTTAACTTTTCACAAAAAATCACAGGTTAATTTTCTACGTTCGTTTTAATATTGAATGAAGTTGCTTCAAATAAATCTGTGAACTTTCATTAGGACATGGATGCCATGCTGAATTTCCATCCCATGCACCATCCCTAAAATAAGATATACTTAGGATTATTTTTCGAATTATTTTAATTATTTGAATAAGGATTTTTATAATATTCTTAAATTGATTAAGATTTTCTTTATTGAGATTATTTAGATTTTATTTATCTTAGTCTTTTGATCAACAAAAAATGGATCATAAATGGCTTCATTTTCACATCTTTTCCAATTTTCACAACTATATAGTTTTGAAGGCTTCAAAAAGTTAAAACCATTAAGTGACAACCAATTATTTTTCACACGCAACACAAAAGATCATTCAATTATTATGGAATAAGAAAAAATATACCACAAATTATTATGGAATAAGTATTAATTCGTGCATCATAAGCTTGGATTGTATAAAAATTTGAGACACGGCTATGTGATAAAAACCTTGGCAGAACTTACATGTGTGACAGAATATATTAAGTTTACATCTAATCTAATTTTTTTTTTTTTATAAAGTTGAATATAACTCTCAGAAATTGCGAAGCTTGCGTATAAAAGTACAGGAAAATTACATATGGCATGCCAAAAACTTTTTTTTTTTTTGGTCTTTTTAATTTCGTCCCATCCTGCTTCTGTCTTCACATGCCTTGCAATATTTGAAAGTGCAGATCACAAAAGCGCGTTTCTTTCAAATCTAGATTGGTTACACACACACACACACACACACATATATATATATAAAGTTAGCCATCTAAACTGACATATGATAAAGGGTTTATTTGGATTAATGTTGGTAAAAGTTACTTTCATTGGGGTAGAAGTGAATTAGTTTGATCATCGTCACCACACTTCAGTTTGATAATAAAGGGGAAAAATCCAAAAACGTGAAATCATGAAAGGAGAATTGGGGATAAGTCCCCAATTGAAAAATTAATTGTAAAATGGGACCTTCAACACATAGGCAACTGATCTGTTACATTATTTACTAAGTTTTACTGAGGATAAAAATGGAAAAAGGTGTATTTAATTCTTAGACAAAGTCAAATTGTTGCTTCCATTTAAGACTAACCCTACAGAGGGAATGATACTTATAAATAGGATCGAATAATAGTATTACACCAAACTTGTACAGCCCCAAACATTTGATTTTTTTTTTTTTGGTGCTAAGTACATTTATACTTCTAGCTACTTGAGGTAATTCCGCTCGATGCATTATGGAATATTTAAAGTTATGATAATTTCCCAAAGCATCCAAACTTCCATCGATCGAAGAGCATAGCACCGCATAATTAAGCTTCTGGGATGCATGTGACTCTTGAAAATCTGGAATCACCTACCTATTGCCATGAATAACAAGCATGAATCATGAGTTCACTCTAATTCAATCAAGACATGAGAGGGAAAAAAAAGGTCTGTAAAATTACTTACACATCATATGGTTCACTCTAATTGTTTTTCCATGAAAGTTTAACACTACAATCTTCGATCTTTAATATAAGAGCCGGTTAACTTTCTGAATATATTAAAAAAGTTAAATAAATTACTTAATTGTTATATATATATATATTCTGAAATATTTATATGTATAATTGCATTATACTATCTTTGATCCTTAATATTAGAGCCAGTTGACTTTTGTTGGGAAGGTTAAGGAATCTAAATAAAATTAAAAGTATTTATAATAATCATTTTTCCAAGCTAATTTGCATGGCCTATAAACTTATATATAATCTAATTATATACATAAATAAATACTTTTAAGTAGTGTATTTATCTTCATTAATTTCTTTGACAAAAATCAACTGGCTCTTATACTCATTTGGTCCTGTTTATAAGGCAAAGAGAGAAGGTATTTTTTGGTCCTGTTTATAGAGCACTTCATTAATTTTTCCATTTGAATGTACAACTTTAGCCTTGATTTGTTACTATTTTGACTTTTTTCTCATGTGTATAATGTATGTTAAATGAGAATAAAGTTAAAATGTTGTAATAATCATTTTTCCAAGCTAATTTGCATGGCCTATAAACTTATATATAATCTAATTATATACATAAATAAATACTTTTAAGTAGTGTATTTATCTTCATTAATTTCTTTGACAAAAATCAACTGGCTCTTATACTCATTTGGTCCTGTTTATAAGGCAAAGAGAGAAGGTATTTTTTGGTCCTGTTTATAGAGCACTTCATTAATTTTTCCATTTGAATGTACAACTTTAGCCTTGATTTGTTACTATTTTGACTTTTTTCTCATGTGTATAATGTATGTTAAATGAGAATAAAGTTAAAAAGTTGTTAAATTTTAATACATAATTAATGCATTTTTAGGTTTTCCTTAGTATGTGTAAAATATGTTGGAAGTAATTTATAAATAATATTAAAGGAGTATAAAGATCGGAGGTATGAATATTAGTTTATAAATAATGTAAATTAATTTAAAAAAATAATAAATATATTAATTAATTAGCTTATTTAATAAGAGACATTATTTGAAAAACATCATCTCTTTCTATATGAAAAAAACACCAGAAGGCATGAGAAAAAGAAAAGTAAATAATAAGATACCAGGGACAGAAATCCTTGTTCGCACATAATGCCAACCCATAAGAAAAGAGATAATATAGCATATTAATTAATTTAGCCAGAGACCGGATCGCTCTCTTCTCGTCTCTCAGCTCTTCTCTATACTAGTTGCGCTCCGATCTGCTGCTTCCGAGTTGCTTCTCCGATCTGCTGTACCGTGGACGCGTGCTTCTTCGATCTGCTGTACCGTGGACGCGTGCTTCTCCGATCTGCTGTACCGTGGACGCGTGCTTCTCCGATCTGCTGTTTTCTGGTTTCGATTTCTTCGATCTGCCATCTGTTTCTTCGTTCTGGTGTCGATCTGCCATCTGGACACTCTTATTCCCTCGGCCGCCGCTTATTCATCTCGGTTTTGCGCTTGCCCAGATCGGTCATCGCATTGCGTCTTCTCCTCATTTGTCTCGGTCGCTGTTGCTTCTCCTTCCTCAGCTCAGTTT
>QFDD01004414.1:0-16364 GCA_006871305.1 Vachellia collinsii | reverse complement strand
AACATTTAAAGTGTGATCAACAATGTTATAATTTTTAAATAGAATTTAACACCGTTAAATATACATATGCAAAAATAGTGTGGGCCAACAACAAAAAAGTAATGATATTAGTTTATATTTAATTGTTTTAATATTTTTATACTCATTTTGAATGTTCATATCTATTTTTAAACTTTCAAAAAGTATATAGTATTATACACACTTTTGATAATATTTTTGAGTATTTTTATAGCTTAATTCACAGTTTTTTAGTTGGCAGGATAACATTATTTTTCCACACACAAAAATTCTCTTCATGACGATGATTTGCTTCAATTTTTTAAACTTGCCAAAAAAACATAGGGTGCTAAATGCACTTTGGCAAAAATTATAAGTATTTTTTTTTTTTGTATATTTTCATTCAAAAATATAATTATTCACTTTTATTTGAGGGGAAAAATAAATTCACCACACGCACGCATCCATATTCTTCCCCCCTTTTGGTCTTTTCCCTTTCTAAACAATAAAAAGTTGACTCTGCCAAACTGGAGCTCCTGTGGGACCCACTTTGGAAAAACGACCGTTGCAGTTCCCTATTTCCTCCCTCGTACTGCTCGCGCAGTTAAGACCCCCACTCAGCTCAGCTTTTCCACATTCAAATTTCAAAATTTCAAAAGCAAAAGCTGCTACTTCATTCCCAACCTCACATATTACATGTATAGTTCATCCGTCCGGCAAAATCAAATTTGAGCTCCCAAGCTTCAATGGAGTAGAAGTGTCAATCCTGAGAAGCAGAAACTACACCATTGCTATTCTCTGTTAGTTCTCTCAAGTTTCACTAGATATGGGAGAAGAAAACGCAGCGGAGAACAGGTCTAGTACCAAGGGTTCGTCAAAATTCGCAGATCAAAATCAGAATCCGAAGCTTCAAAATGCGAAAGGAAATTCGAATCACTCGAAACCTAGGTTAGCTTCTTCTTGGGGAGCACATATTGTGAAAGGCTTCACCGCAGATAAGAAATCAAAACCGCAGGCGACGGCTCCGAACAAGAAACAACCTCTGGTGAATTCAGTAGCAGTGTCCGCTCATTCAAGAGTGAAGAGGTCTCTCATCGGTGATTTGTCGTGCTCAATGAATGTTGCTCAGGTTTACCCGAACCCGACGCACAGAAGACAGTCGTCGACGGACTTGTTTACTGAGTTGGATCATATGAGAAGCCTTCTTCAAGAATCGAAGGAAAGAGAGTTGAAGCTGCAAGCAGAGCTGTCTGAGTGTAAGAGAAATCAAAAGGAGCTTGAAGAGGAGAAAACTAAGCTTGCTGAGCAGTTAGCTGTTTTAACAACATGCGTTTCAGAAAGACAAGAAGAACAAGAAGTGAAAGGAGAACAAAAGGATAGTACTCAGAATCTAGAGCTTGAGGTCGTTGAATTGAGGCGATTGAATAAGGAGCTACAGATGCAGAAAAGGAACCTCACTTGCAGACTCTCTTCTTTGGAGTCTCAGATGTCTTGCCTTGCAACATCTTCAGAGGTAACTCTCTAGTTCACTATTGCTTTGCGAAATATAGATACTCTCTCTCTCTCTCTCTCTATATATATATATATATATCCTTTGATTTTCTAGCAGAAAGACATCAATGAAGCTAAAGCTTTAATTTTTTACTATTTGATACATTCAATGTCTCGATACAGAGAAAAAATAATGGCATTTTGTCCAAAACATTGTAGAGATAGTTATTAGTAATTACAGTCGTTATTTTCTTATTTTATTTTGCAACATTGCATTGTCCTCTGTCTGCCTAGAGCTGAGAATTTATTTAAAATTTAAATATAAAAATAAAATTTAGTTATGAAAATTTGATGTCTACATGCTTTAATAGTTGATGAGTTAGTTTGCAAAAGTCTATAATTTATAGTTTTGTGTATATTCGGAGTAGAGTAAACATCCACTATTGTATGGGAATAACTCGTATGCAGGGAGTTTTTTAGTGTATTGGACTAATTTGTATAGAAGAATATATCCCAGACTAATGAGTTTGGTATGTTTTTACTCAAAAATAATTTACTAATCCTAATGACTAAGCATTGTCATGATGCTTGTGATCAGAGTGATATTATAGCAAAAATCAAAGCCGAGGCATCGTTGCTCAGACTGACAAATGAAGATCTGAGCAAGCAAGTAGAAGGTTTACAAATGAGCAGGTTAACTGAGGTTGAAGAACTTGCCTACCTTAGGTGGGTAAATTCATGCTTAAGAAACGAGTTGAAGAATTCATCATGCTCAACGCCTGATTCTGTTGATAAGCCTTCCTCAAGCCCTCGCTCATTTGAGAATAGTGTAAATAGTTTCAATTCAATCAAGAAGCCCAAGAAATGGCCCATAAGTAGTAGAGACCATTTGCCACAAATAGAAGAATGCCCAGATATTCTTATTGGGAGAAGCCCCAGAAGAAGACACTCTATTAGTGGATCATCAAATTGTTCTGAGGAAGAAACTGTGCTGAGTAAGAGGAGACAGTCTGATTATTTCCTATGCACAAAAGAAATGGAAAAACAATCTGATCTGGAGATTGTCCAGAGGCCACAATGTTTTGGAAACTTCCAAGAAGCTAACAAACTTTTGGTTTCTTCAGATGTTGAGAGAAGGGCATTGCGTATTCCTAATCCACCTCCAAGGCCTTCTTCATGTTGTATATCTAGTAATCCAAAACAAGAGAATACCAGTCAAGTCCCACCCCCACCACCTCCTCCACCTCCTCCACCGCCACCTCCGAATTTTGCCCAGAGGAGCAGTAACACAGGAGGGATGGTGAAACGAGCTCCACAGGTAGTGGAATTGTACCATTCGCTTATGAAGAGAGATTCTAGAAAGGATTCTTCAAATGGAAGCCTCTCTGATGCAGCAGATGTTGCTGATGTTCGTAGCAGCATGATTGGAGAAATCGAAAACCGCTCGTCACATTTGCTTGCCGTGAGTAGTTTCAACTTTTTCATTTTCCTTAATTATTGCCAAACTTTAAGTTTTGCCCCAAAGAACATAATAAATTGGTTAGAGTGCTTTCCTTATAATTTTAGAAAATATTAAGGTGGTGGTTGTTATTAATTTCCCCACCTTAATATGTAATTCAAATTTGTCGATGGCACTAACCATATGACATTTTAGTACTTTGAATATGCATGACTTGGATTAACAGTTAAAATGCTTAAGAAGATTCTAAATCACTCACATGTGCGGCATCTCATGCTACCTAGATTATTAATTAGTAATTTAAGTGAATTATCATGAAACTTGGACATTTAAATTTGTAAAATACCACATGATTGAGTTCTTTAAGATAATATTAGAGAGATTTGACAATAAAGGGATCAAATTTAGAGCTTTTTAAAACTAAAATATCCAATGAAAGCTTTTAAACAATAGGACAAAAAATAAAAATTGAATTTTCCAGATTAATAAAACTATGTTTTTTATCATGAACACAGGGGGAAGTGAAATCTTGGGGATTTAATATTTGGTATTTTGATCGCATGAACACTCTGCTTTACATTTGGTAATGTAAACTAATCATTATCCATTGGCATGTAGATAAAGGCAGATGTTGAGACACAAGGAGAATTTGTAAATTCATTGATTAGAGAGGTAAACAATGCAGTTTATCAGAACATTGAAGATGTAGTGGCATTCGTGAAATGGCTGGATGATGAACTCTGCTTCCTTGTAAGTCATTTCCTTCATTTGAATCTGAAAGTAAGAACCTTTTTGTACGCTCTTGTCTAGTTCTAATGGCTTTTAATCATGTACACTCATAGGTGGATGAGAGAGCAGTCCTAAAGCATTTTGATTGGCCAGAGAAGAAAGCTGACACATTGCGAGAAGCTGCCTTTGGGTACCGAGATGTGGAAAAATTGGAGACTGAAGTATCCTCTTACAAGGATGATCCTCGGCTCCCTTGCGACATTGCTCTAAAGAAAATGGTTGCATTGTCGGAAAAGTAAGCAACTGAATATCTATGAAAGTTCTCCTTGGGAAAATAAAGAGCTAGTGGAGCCCTTCATTTAATTTGATCATTCTTGAGCTTATTTTATGTTTATGTTCTGTTTTCCCTGTCAGGATGGAACGTACTGTTTATAACCTTGTTCGTACAAGGGACTCTTTAATGCGCAACTGCAAGCAGTTCCAAATTCCCATAGAATGGATGCTTGACAATGGAATCATTGGCAAGGTACATAATGCTGTGCACCAATATATATATATATATATATCTATATATAGTTTACGAACAATGACTTTGACATAACATCTTTGCGACATTTATATACAATGAAAACATTACCAATGTCAGTTTCATTCTCTGTTGGCCATTGTATACTAGAAGTCAAGATATCAAAATAACAGGCATTGTCATGTTCAATAAATATCTATCAATCTTACAAGATGTGCCAGTGTCAGCAAAAATAAAAAAGGTTAATACAATTTTTGGTCCATTAAGTTTACTCTTATTTTAATTTTGGTCATTTATATTTCAAATCACAGGTTTTGATTCCTTAAAAGGTAAAATGGTCCATTTTTTATTAAATTATAGGCAACCATGTTTCATAATGAAAATTGAGGAACCGAAACTTATGGTTAGAAACTTGAGGGATCAAAGATATATTAACAAAAAAAAAATATATGATATGAAATTTTATACTACTTCTGATCTTTGATATAAAAGTAAGTCAGATTTAGGGATCAAAGATATATTAACAAAAAAAAATATATGATATGAAATTTTATACTACTTCTGATCTTTGATATAAAAGTAAGTCAGATTTTTTTGAGGAGGTTAAGGAGGCTAATTACATTACTTAAATACATATCACACATGATGCACCTTTGGTAGTTATAGCTTTAGATGACATCTACAATTTTAGATCAGAAGCATGAAGAAACTTTACCTCTTGGGAAGTAAGGATGAATTGTTGTTACCGGTTCAGCAGAACTTCAAATGATATTTGACTAAGATTTATTGTTGCAGATCAAGCTAGTCTCTGTTAAACTGGCTAAGAAGTATATGAAACGGGTGGCTATGGAACTTCAAGCCAAGGCTTCAACAGAAAAAGATCCTGCAATGGACTACATGCTTCTCCAAGGAGTGAGATTTGCCTTCAGAATCCATCAGGTATGCCCTATTTCTTTTGGCAATTTCCGACACTTTATTTTGTATCTCCCATATGAAAGTGAATCTTCTTGTTAGGTGCATTTTTACTCCCTTTGATTTGCTTAAGAAAATAATTTAGTCATTTTAGTTTAAATTGAAGAAATTTTTTACATTTAGCTATCAGGACATCGGTCAGAATTTCCTTTTCAGGGTATCGTTATTTCAGTTTGGTTTGCCTAAATATAGGTGCCTGTAAACATGAAATGATAGAGAATTAATTTGGATTACCTACAATCAAAGTATCGATATGATGATTGCTTTTTGTTGCAAAATGAAAAAAAGAGGTATTTTTTATGATTTGAGGGATGCATTCAGGTCTTCGGGATACATTTGTTATGTTTTTGAAATTAAAAATGATAATTGCGAAAAAAATATGCTGATTACCTGCAATCAAAGTATTAATTTGATGATTACTTTTTATGGCAAAATGAAAAAAAGAAGGTATTTTACTATGACTTCCGAGGTGCAATCAGGTCTCCAGGATACATGTGCTATGTTTTTGAAATTAAAAATGACAATTGTGAAAAAAATATGCCTTTAAATTTTAAATGTACAAAACAGATAACGCTTTTAATGTACATTTTTTCTTATAGTTAAACTTCTTTGAATTCCTATAGTTAAAATTTTTCCTAAACATTTGTAATCTATTAAAAGTTCCTCAAAAACCGTTGTTGTTGGGAATACACATACGAGATAATGAAATATTTTGATACAAAAGAATAATGATTATTATTGTGACGTAAACAAATTTAATTGTTGTTCTACCCCTATCTGATTATTATTTTTATCTTACTATAATAGTTGACGTAAACAAAAGAATAATGATTGACCCCTTGTCTGTTATTGATTTTTGGTGGATTCAATTCCTCATTGAATTTTGTCCAAAAAGAAAAATTGCTTATTGAATAAATTAAGACATAAAAATGCTGCTAAACCTAAATTTTTTGTTTTTGTTATTTCCTTTTTGTATTTCTTTCTTTGTATCTTTATCGCTAGAAAGAAAGGCCACAAATTTTCCCAAAACATAATTGTATGATTGTTGAGCATTCCAAAACTTAATTCGCATGTTGAACAACTTTTGTTATTTTGTGCTAATTTTTTTTTCCCGCTCTTTCATTTCTCAATACAGTTTGCTGGAGGATTTGATGCAGAAACAATGCATGCGTTTGAAGAATTGCGCAACCTTGCATGTTTGCTTTACAAAACATGACAGTAAGGTGTCCGGGTGGCTGTCAGCTTACCTTCTCAGTGAGCAGAATATACATTTTGATGTATTTGATTTTGAAGGGTTTTGGAGCATACTGGTGATTCTCTTTGAGTTTCTGGATTCTCCACAAGAAACTTAGTCACAATTAGGATTTGGTTTACCAAATTGGGCTTGGGTTCCAAATATACTAAGCGTGGATTAGGTATAACCCAACAAGAAACACAGAGGATAATGACTTGTACATCTCAAGGTTAGTTGCAACCTCATCTGAAATATCTTCACAAGTGACTTTTACTTTTCATATGGTGACAAAACTCTAGAACTTGTGCCTTTGAAAGCATAGTGTGCAAACGGATTTGAGGATTCTGCAACGCTACTGGTGGGCGGGAACTGGGTTACACCAGCGGTGCTGCAGAATCCCCAAATCATTCCTCCAGCCATGAGATGTACAAGTACGTCTAAGTTGTTACCCTTCATGCTTCTTGTTGGGTTATATCTGATTCACCTTTGGTTAATTAGCGCTCAAGCCCAATTCATATGTGACTCAGTTTCATGCTGACAATTCAGATATTCAATTGCCATAGGTAGGCCCCAAAATCCATATAATTTTTATATCGGAAACTATGGGAATCATAATTGTTTTGGAGGTAAATAACTACTTGTTGTCGCCAAAACAGTAGTTTCAATGGTTTCTAATATAAAAACCAAACACGGTACAAAATTTTCTGGGTTGGTTTGTGTTTCCATCCCTACAGAAAAGATAGCCTAAATATAGTCAAATCTTGTGAGTGGGTCCACCCCAAGTGTAGTTTGGAAATTTGCTGTAAGTTTCCCATGGCTTTTTCAGAATGACTATTGATTGAGTTGCGCAACACACCAATGGGTGGATTTGGTTTAAAGTGTGCCTTTTGATTTTAATTTTCGTTGTATGCCCAAAAGTGGGAATATCATAATGTTGTTGCGGTTGAAGTTCATGAAATTATGATTGTAAATAGTTGAGTTGTTTTATATCTGTTTTCAACTTTCATAATAATTGTTCCAAATCTTGTGAGTTGTGTCTTATGGGAGGAGAGTCCTAGCGAGAATGAGAAATAATCATTTTTTATAAATCATTTTCTAATTCTAATCCATAATCATAAAAAATGGTATATAGTATGCTTGGAAAAGAAAACTGATGTATAATTAAATTTTTATGCCATAGTTTCTCTAAATTCAAAATTGCATAATTTTAAAAGATTCAATTTGTAAGTTTGATGGTGTTTGAGATGAACAGTTTTCTCTTTGTTCTTCTTGTTTTTTTTTTGGACAAACTTTGTTCTTCTTTTAAACATAGTAATTTCCTCTTTCAATTGCAAATTGAACGGAGGCTTATGGCCCAAAAAGAAAACGAAGTATGAGGCTGCTTGCATGCAGGAAATCCTTATAAATGAGAGGCCGTGAGTTTGATCATACATGTAATATTACGTTAATGTTTTTCCTTTTAATTTAACAAATGAAAAAACAAGAATAGTGTACTCTCTTCCATACGAATAAATGAATAAATAAAAAGGAATAATTATAAAGTTCTAAGGAAAGGATTTAATCAAGCATAAAATTGATAACCATTAATAGTATAAATTAACAAGTTTCAAATTCCAATATAAAAAATGACAACACGTATACGTAGCCCCACTTGTTAGTATGATTTTTTAGTTATCAAATCTATTCTTTGAGACCAGACCACACAACAATTATATCTATCCTTTCACATGATTTTTGGCACAACAATTATATTCTAAAATATCTTATAATATATTAATAAAGTGAAAATGATAAGTGTAATGAGAAATGTTAATTTTATAAATAAATGAAAATATTTTAAATTAAACGAATTGATAACAATTATGCGCTTTATGTTGGAAATTGTGCCCTAAGAGTTAATTATTGTGTTTTTGAGTATTTGATGAATATTTCATTTTCATTATCATAATCTTTGTATATTTTGTTTTGATAAGCTATCATTGGATAAATTATAGTGATTATCCTATATGTTCATAGCCGGTCGTCTACGTATGAGTGAAGATGAAATAAAATCATTATGACTTTGCAATGGTATGTCGTAAGAATACAAGGTGTTGGACCGATCTGTTATGAGAAAATTGCATAGGTTAAATCATAAGCTTGTCTCATGAATGACTAGTTACTGTACCCTTTGATTTGAGATTATGATAGATTCTTACATGAGAGTTGCTTAGCTTTGACCTAATCAAATGTCACTTTTGACCGAGTGCTAATAAATGCTATGTTTGGGCTTAGTGCACTTCATGTAGAGAAATATAAATGGTCAAGATAGAATTTGTCCATTACATTAGTAGGGAGATATTGCTGGGCCCTACGATGAGTGAGTTTGAAAAATATTTAACCATACTACGATGGAAGGAAGTTCTATTTCTATAGTTAAACTACTTAGGGATTGGGAAAGCAATGGTCAGAAATAAGAGGATGACAAACTCCATGTCTCATCCTTGACCAAAATATCATATGATAAAAAGGGACATGATGTGGTTGTATGATAAGTTGTATCGGTTTATAATCCTCTTATGAATTGGATAGTCATAATGTCTTGTTAAAGGCCGCTTGCAACTTGTGGGTTAGTATAATCATTAGCCCACTTCCAACTCCATATGGGCCTACATGGTTGCATACAAAATAGCCTAACACAAGCTGAGATATCTGAATTCAGTGAATATTCTAACATGGATATATATATATATATAATTCATACATATATGTGGGAATTTGCAACTCTCTAAGTCTTAGATTAAAAAAAAAAAACCCAAGCAATCACTTAGGTCTAATATTATAATTAGTGAAAACTTGCTTTGATCAAAGTTAATTAACACATTTTAAAACATTGTTCAAAACCACTTAGAGTGTAATTGAATAGATGATGTTAATTCTCTCAATGGGTGCAATCATAACTACAGAAAACAAGTAAACAAATTAATTATCAATAATCACTGACAAATCAATCAATATCCAACATACAATAGCATTCAATTCAATCACATAGTGTAATCACAAGATTTGCCAATTAGTAATCAAGGTTTACATAACAATAGAAATTTCTAGATCTATAAATATCCAAAACATGTTTAAACATAGATCTAGACTAAGAAAACTCCCTTAATGTCTCTATGAACTCCATCTTTATCCTCCATTACCAAGAAACCAAGGAATTTAGTCTTTCATAGCTCCAAATTTGGTGCAATCACTCCAAATTTGTTTTGTCATGAGGGAAGCCAAAAAAAAGGAATGGAAATATGGAGAAGGTGGCAAAAGTGGTTTGATTGGTCTAGAATTGCAATAGAGGGTGGAAAGATGGAGAAAAGTGGAAAATAGATGGATGGGATGAAGGGGGCTTGAGAGAGAAGTGACTGGGGCTCTCCCCATCAAATCTACAAAGTGGAGAGGTGTGTTTCATGGCTGCTCCTTCTATATATGTAGCAGGTGAATGATCTAATCCAAAACGCATGGTTTCATTAATACGTGCTGAGGTCACAACTTGGGATGGTGAGGTCGCGACCTGAAAACATTAAAGTCATGGCATTGGATAATGAAGTCACGACCAGAGACAAAACACATGACTCCCGGAAAGACATTCAAGTCACGACTTGATACAATGAGGTTGCAACCTAGGAACACAATGACACTTTAGAATTGTGTTCTTTACTCTTGATGAAATTGTGGCTCTTGGGTCTTTAAACTTCCTCCAATTGCCTATAAATAAAGGCGAAGAGTTTTGTAAAAGTTAAACAAATTATTGATCAATGCATTTATACTCAAGATGAGATAAGTGACCCATTTTTACCCTTAAATTAACAAAATACAACGCATAAATCAATATAATCAATAAGGGTATAAATGCATGCAAAATAAGGGTAGAAGTGTTACAAAATACCATAAAATACTCAAGAAAATCATTTAAATATTGGGTTATATCACCAACCTCATTGGTTCCTTATCCAAATTAAATAAATGGGTTAGATTAAATATGTTGGACGGATTTAAATTAAACCACTTTTATTTAATGTCTTAGATTTAAATTCTCTGATAAGATTTGGATTTTGAAATTGATAAAGATTGATTTCTAAATTCAAAAGGATAATCTCTGACTATTTATACATAGGTAACTAGAGCTTTCTGAAGAATGAATGAAAAAAATGATCAGAGAGAAACCAAGAGGGAAAAATGGGACTAGAGAGTTGATCCTAGAATTGAACCTTGATGCATTAGCACACCATTCGTGTTGAAAGCCATTTGTGGGGATGCCGATAGAGGGAGCTGATCGGAGTTGTTAGCTTCTTGAAATCAAGCAGGAAAGAAAACAAAAAATTGATCGAACATTGGAATGATTCCAAGAAAGGTGTACTTATAATCACACGACTTAAACACCTTCAACAGATTCAAGGTAGGATTGGAAAAATTTTAATATTCCGTTGTGCCCTCCAATCCCAACACTTTAATATCTTTATCATAAACTCCATCAGAGTCGGGAAAATGGGCCAAATCAGATTTTAAAAATAATAATTTTAGACTTAGTGAGCTTTTAGGCTCAACCCCGTTTAAGCCCAAACTCATCAAGGGCCAATCTGTTTAAGCTCGTACATTACTTCTTTAATTTAGTCTTTTTTATTTAACTAATATTTGCTTGATACTGTTTTAATTCTTTATAAGTGACATAATTAAATATCATGCACAAATATCAAGATATTTATACAATTATGAGTCATTATCATACTATGTCATGGTTTGATTTGAATAAGTTTTAGTTATTTAGATATTAGTTTGACACTTTTAATACTCTAATATTCATTATTTGAATTAAAAAATTTAGTTGACTAATATTTACTAATATTAAAGCTTGATAATTGAAAATAATTAGATATCTTAAACTAATGAAAGAACAATCAATGTTGATTGCCAGTCATTTCAAGAATGATAGCTTATATTCTTAACTTTGTGTGTTGATTTTGCTTGGTGTTTATTACTTATATATGATAATTTTATGTTTTAAACTATGAATTTTATTGATTTATTTTTATATGCTTGAAAAAACAGGTGAGCAAATTTTTTTTAAAAAAAAGAGATAAAAATAATGTATTTTTTGTTATAAAGGCCAAAAAGCCTACAAGCTAACGCGAGCCACTACTTTGAAAGTCGAGCTTTGAAAATTAGAGTATTTTAGGGAAAGAAGCTTTTAGGCTCAACCTGTTTAGGCCCAAACCTGGTAAGAGCAGCTCATTTTGCTAGCTTCAGACCCAATTAACTAATTTGTGAAGATTAATGAAAATAAAGTATTTATATTTATCATTTTGGTACTAAACTAATTTACTTGACTTATAAACTGATATATAATTTAACGATACAAATAAGTATTTGAAAGAAATCATGTAATATATATATACTATAATTAAGTAATTTATTTAACTTCCTTAATTTCCTCAAATTAGTCAAATGGGTTTTATGTTGAGGATTAAAGGTAGTATAATTAAATTATTTCCTTTATATAATCTTATTTTATAATGAAAATTATTTTATTTGATCAACCTCTATAGAACTCATTGTGCCACATACTACCTCAAGTTCCTAGTTTAAGAGTTAGATATGGTCCAAAATTTAGATATCAATATATTTTATCTCTTATTTAATATTTTTCTTCAAACTAATTTAGACAAGTTATAAATTGATATAATATAATATTATGCATAAATATTTTAGAAAGATCATGTTACATTTAGTCAAATTAACTGGTTTATTTTATTTCCTTAAATTATCTAAATTAGTTAAGTTGTTCTTGTATTAAGAGTTAGAATGAATACCTTTCTTGATGAGCCTTAGTTTTTGGAGAATATCTTCTAGAAAAAAGGTGATAAAAGTGATTTTAGTTGGATGCTTGGATTATCTTATTTTAATTTATTTTACGGAGTTCCGGGTAAATATAGAGAGATGTTTTGTTTCAACTTATGTGAAAATGTTTTTAAAGGATATAGTTTGAAAAATAATTTCTAAAAAGTAGAAAAAAATAGATTCTAGAAATAATAGTTTTCAACCCCTAAATTATGGTTTTGTTTCCAAAATAGATTGTGAAAAAAAAAGAATGTTTATGTAATTCATATAAAATCATGATTTTAAGGGTTAAAAGCTATTTTGACATTTAGCAGGGTGTTTATTTACTCTACTTTTGAAACAATGGTTTGGCAAAAACCATGGTTTCAATGTGGATGCCAAACACGAATTGACATTGTAATGATAAACCAATACACAATCCAAACCTAATTTTGTTGGTACAAATGTAAAGTTTGTTAGTTTGTAATTTCTTAAATGATCAATTTATTTTTCTGTTTTATCATTTTTTTCCTTTCCCTTATGTTGGTTCTTTCTAAATTGGGATTTTTTTTTGGAGAAAGCAAAAAATTCTGACTAATTTATCCTTATAAATTTTGTTATATTTCCATCCATGCCCCTTGAAAATAAAAAACTCACTGGATGCTTTCTAGTGTTCACCCAATGCTTCTTCCTCTGCTCTCCGTAAGCCCAAAATCATTGTTCAATCAGCTAATGCTTTCTTCCTCTACTTTATAGACTTCTCGCTATGGTCGCCTAGGCTTTCATCCTGCCTGAAATATTTTTCTCTCCTGGTAAGCTTTCTTCATCTTCATCGGTGTCTTTTTCTTTTTCTTCCCTGTATTTTCTGTTAACTGTCGACGGTGACAAGGGTGTACGACCACGACGGAGGCAGTGAACCGATGTACCTGATTCTAGGGTGGCATTTTTAGTTTTTTCCTTGGCGATGTTTCTGTTTCTGTTGCTGTGATTCTGTTGGTAAAATGCCGTTTTTGTGGTGTGTTGGAATTTTGGTTTGACGTGGGAGTTGTATTCTAACAAGAATCTAAAATGCTGCTACTTGACTTTTTTGTCTTTTTTTTTTCCTTTTATGGTAAAATGCCATTTTTCTAGTCTATTGGAATTTTGGTTTGAGCTTGTTTTACGCTTTAGGCACATCCTTTCTATATATTAAGGACAAGATAGAGACGAGCCCAGGTTTTTGGGTGAAAACAAACACACACATCAAACACAGTGAAGAGCAATAGCTTTGATTTTAGTTGATTTTAGTTTTGGGTGAAAAACTTCCCTGTGGTTGAGCTAGTTTTATTTATTTTAGTTTTGATCATTCATTCATCTATATATTTTTTACCTAATACATTTGTGTTTTAACTCATTTATTGATTTGCATTTTTCACTTACTTTGTAAGAAGGGTTTGGAAAATCAATACGAATTTGGTGTGTCGGTGGTTTGAATAGTATCAAAGAGAAATAACTTTGTTTATGTGTGTTTTGGCATGTGTATATGCTAATGGGATTTATGCTAAAAAAAAAAGAAAGCTATAGTTTGAGTGTCAAGAGAGAAATGGTGTGTGAAGAAATAATGAGTAGAATAAGTAGTTGTCTATCTAGTCAAAATATCCTGTATTGCTTTTCTATTGGCGATGATGAAAAGCTTAGGACTGCAGTTTAATCTCTAACCTTAATAAAGAAACAAGTGATAATAAAGATGTTTTATGATTCTCAATAGATGGTTTATTGACGGCTTATTATGGTCACTTTTGATTATTTTGACAGATACTTTTCAGTATATGCTAAAAAATGTGGTTTGTGAGCATAATTGATATTTTTTTGTATATTTTGTCAGATGCTTTACACATGGCATTTGAGCATGAATTGATGAAACGTTGGTATGAACAATTCTCTTCATATACACAATATTATCATTACTTTGTCACAAAAATATGGTTTTGAATATTATTTACTTTTGCATATTATCTTTACATTGAAAATAAAATTACATATGAATGTAATGTGTACTAAGAAATTTGTTACTTGCATATTATCTTTATATTGAAAAAAAAAATACTTGGGAATTTTTTTACATTTTGTATCGCAAATATACTCAAAATTAAAGAGTTATTAATGAGATGATAATGGGTTTTGATGAATCATGTAATTTAAAATAAGGTGTCAACTAATTTGTCTAGCATAGAAGTAAAAAAAGAAAATGAATTAACATATAAGGGTATAATAATAAATTAGTTATTACTTCCCATTCCTTCCTTTTTTAAATTAAACACAAAACATTAAAAACTCATTCATTTCTTTCCATATAGTATAATCAATCTTCCCATCATTTACCCTTCCTTCCTATCCATCCCCTCACATTCCTCCCATCAAACTAAACACAGCCTAATGCATTGTTTGTTTGGGGGTTTTTGGAGGGGAGGATAGGGTAGGTTAGGGGTTTGTTGGGGATAAATGTGTTTAATTGAGAAAAATAAGGGTGAGATAAGATGCTGATTTTGTCTTTTTCCTCACTCTTCCCCTCCTCTCTCTCTAAATCTTTTTTTTTTAGGGGAGATAAAATTATTATTCAAACCTAACTAAATTAGCCATTCTAATTTTACAATGTTTCGTGATTACCCCTTTTGATTAAAAACCCTTTCCCCATCTATTCAAAAAAACAAAAAAAAAAACTTCCCCCAGTCCTCCCACGCACAACCGTTTCCTCTTCTTCCATTTCTTGTTCTTCGGTCGTTGCTGCCTTGTTCATTCAGGCCAATCAGGTGAGTTCACCATTTTTTCTGGATTTTTCAGTGATGTATGTTTTATTATGATTTCTCCTTAGAATTATTCTGCTGCGTCCCCCCTTCCCATGCTATTTATGCCCTTGCTTGTTCTTCACACAGCTCCTTGCTTCCGTTTCCTTGCATAAATGTAGTTTGCTTCCTGTTATAAGAACTACACTGAAAAATTTGCTTCCATTTTTGCATAAAAAATATGGAGAGGAATAGTGAGTTTGTGTGTTCACGTCAGAAAAAATTGCTTCCGTTATTTGTGATAAAAAATTCGCTTCCTTTGTGTGCGTGCGCTGAGAGAGAGAAAGTTTGCGTGCACTTCCTTGTCAGATGCAAAAGGAGTGTGATCCAGGACAGAAGCTGGAGAGGAATAGTTATATCATTTTGAAATATAGAAGATAGATAGATGATAAATAACACTTGTCTTCCATCTAAGTCACTCTCTTTCAAGAAATAGTGTAAAACGTGCTCTGCAAAACCCAAATAGCGCGAGAATCTCACTCTTCATCATCACCATCATCTTCTTCAGGAGACTATTTCTGGCTTTCCTACATCCCACTTATATACTACTCAAGCACACACAGGAGTACTCTGCTTGATTTTGCTTTCCCTTTCTGCCACCAAATTGTTCATTTTACATCTCTCTGTTTTTTCAATCTCTTTGATTAACATCTCACCTCATCTCACCCCACTCACTTTTTCACTCTTTGATTGAGGTTCTCTGTTACGTTACTTATTAGTTTCATTATGCTATATTTATAATATATTATTATTTATAATTATGTGGTCTAATATTAATTGGATGCATCTTGATTTGGTTTGTTAGATGGAGTTGGAGTTGAGAAACAATGTAGTCATGCGGAGATGGTTGAATTTGCGTCAAAAAACTGAAGCATTACTCACATGTGCCTTTGTTAACTTTTATATTTGGAAGTCTCGTAGAAGGAAAATAAGTTACAGTATGAATTCAAAAGTGGAAAGGATGTGTGAAGAAATTATGAATGAATTAAGTAATAATGAGAAATGCCGTAATATCTTTAAACAATTTATATGCAAACATTTATTCATTAATAGTGTGTGTTATTTGAAATTTATCTTGTGCAGTTCAAGCCTAAAGCTACAATTTGGAGAAATGCTCCTTTCCCCAACTATGATAAAATGCTTAACTTATATGGAAGTGACCGAGCATCCGGAGAGACCTCTCGTACTGTTGGTGAGATGAAGAAGAGAAGCCATACAATAAATGAAGAGGACTTCCCTACCATGGACAATGAAACTACCCAACCATATGTACCTGTGGATCATTTT
>QFDD01004413.1:0-16660 GCA_006871305.1 Vachellia collinsii | reverse complement strand
TATATATATCATTCAACTAAAAGAAACTCAAGTCAAAACAAAGAAGAAGAATATAATTCATAGAAAACGAAGCAACATGGCTCATTTCTTAATTTCCACATATTGCATGAAAATTTTTTCCTAGAAATTTTAAGATTCTTTAGTTTATAGAACTCATAGCAACTATAGAAGTCGACATGCGGAATATATCACAGTTTCATCGTTGGTCGGGAGTCCACAAGGATGAAAAAAATGAATTGAAATAAAAAATAGAAAAAAGATTAAAATACTTCGAATTCAAAGTGGGCTGTGATACCTTGATCAAATTTTTTTGAAAAAGAGGAAAATAATAATTAAAAGATCAAATAGAAATAAGTTTAAAGATAAATATGAGTAACGTTGTTTTTTTTATTTAAGAAAGTGATAAATGTAATTAAGTAACAAATAAGAAGCATAACAAATATTATGAAAAATGCAATAATCTCAAATTAATATGAATTGAGAACCAGAAAAAGACAAAGCTTAGGGCAAACAGTGGTAGAATTTGAAAGCAAATTGGATGTTACTTTCACGTGGGAGCAATCATTAGTACTACATATTCAATCACTGCTACAAAAGTAAGTTGGAATTTTTTTAAGAAAATTAAAAAAATCAAATACGTTACTTAAATTATTTATTTATATATATAATTAGATTATATATCAGTTTATAAATTAAATACACTAATTTAAAAAATAATATATATAAATATTTTAATGTAATGCATTGAATTTTTTTAATCTCTTTAAAGAAAGTCAAAGGTTTCTTATACTAAGCGCTATAGGCAGTTTATACTTATCCTTGATACTTATATATTATTATTTGTTTGTTAAACAGATGAAGTGCATGTAATTAAACAATGAAGACAGGGAATGAGATGAATATTTGTTAGGTGGGGAATGAAGCAGTCGGAAATTATAAAAAGGTTCACATTGGGTGTTCATTACTGTTGATTGACATATAAACTTATCAGATTTACACTGTTCAGATCTAATCTAAACATTCCATATTTAATTTCTTAAAATGACAATTTTTAAATGAAAATGTCATTTTAAAAAAAAAGTGATAATTAAGATATTATCTTCATGTTTAATTTTATACCCATTATAATAATTATTGTTAGACAGTTCATATTTGATGTGACATTAGTTCTTGCAAATCCAGTAAAAAAGGAGGAACAATTGGAGAAATCCCGCCACCCTACCTCCTCCGTTTCCAGTTATATTATTATTCATAATCACTAGTTTTGATCGTGTATATAATTAACCATTAATCAAGTCACGGATATTAAAATATTAATTAAAAATAATAAATATATAAAAGATGTAATTATTTGATTTCCTTCCTCTCACCTTCCCATTCTTCCTAGGGCTTGCTACTTCCCCACCCTATCTCCTCCGTCTCCACTTATGTTATTATTCGTAGTCACTAGTTTTGATTGTGTATATAATTAACAATTAATCAAGTCACGGATATTAAAATATTAATTAAAAATAATAAATACATGTAAAAGATGTAATAATTTTTTTTCAATATTACTGATATATAAGATCGGATAGAGTATTAATGATGATTTTATGTGTGTCCCTTACACACAACTTGGTGTTTTATTCAACCGCTCAACCAAGTTTCAACTCTCTATCCTATATTCTTCAATTATTTTCTCTCTACTCCTTTCCCACTAAATATCATCATCCATACTTAAAATGATCATAAGTAAATAACGACTTTGATATTGGCACAATTTAGTAAATAACAATGACATTTTCTTATCAAACAACCCAATTTGCATTTTTATTCTGTCTCACAATATATTTAGTTACAAGTTTGAAGTTCTCTATTGATTTGACTAACAAAAAGATGCCTACGTATTATTGAACCAAACATCATATCTATTTATAAACTCTAATCTTTAATATAAGCTTCAGTTTACTTTTTTTAGTAGATTAAAAAAATTAAACAAGATAATATATTTATCATTTTTAAAAATTAATTTGTCTATTTATAAATTGATATATTATCTTTAGTCTTTAATATAAACCAAAGTTGACTTTTTTTATGAGATTAAGAAAGTTAAATATATTGCTATATTTATTATTTTTCTAAATTATTTTGCCTGACTTATAAAACATTTTAGAATATATATACTTTAAAGTAGTTTTGATCTCCTAATTCTCCACAAAAAAAGTGATCTCGGGTAATATTAACAATTGAATATAGTATAATTTAATGATACACAAATATTTCAGAATATATGTAATCTATAATAATTTATTTAATTTTCTAAATCTCCCCAGAAAAAGTCATCAAGGGTTACATTAATAACTGGAGATAATATAATATAATGATTTATATAAATATTTATAGAATATATAATCTCTCAACCGTGCTACTATAATTCACAGGAAGAAACATAAAAAAAGCGTAATTTATTGGAGTACATGAGTTTGAAACAATTTTGTGCTGGCAGTTTTAGGCTGAAAAGAAATGAAAGGTGTAGTGAAAATGGCTCCAAATATGTTGGTGACATTTGTCGAGGAAATTATATTAAGCTAAAAGCAAGGAGATCAAGTTTAATGGCGATCCCATTACGTGTTAGGAACTCATACGCCCTCCCTCCGCCTCTTCTCTCTCTCTCTCTCTCTCCCGTTCTGCAAAAATATAATAAAATTCTAAATCTCTATCTTCTCTCTCCCCGCCTCTCCCTCTCTCCTTCCCCTTCCTCATTTGTCCAATATAAATTTTCACATCATTCGCGTCTCTGATCTCTCCACTTTTTCTCGCTTGCTGCGTCTGCCACAATTTTTAACATTCCCCCATTTTCTATACAACAACAAGAAGATAGGGTTTATCTCACTCTGGCTATATAAGGTGCGTCTTCTTCCTTTGGCACTCCCTTTTGCCCTAGTTTCGCCATGTAATTTGGACATTGTCTCTTTATCCTGTTCATGATCCCAATTATATTTCCATTCAGTGCGTTACCTTCATATCGTTTTTCGTCTGTCTCAGTTTTGGGTTTTTTTGTTGATTTTTACTTGTGTAATTTATCAGGTGCGGGTATGTGTGCGGCTTTGAACTTTAATTTAATTGATCCAACCCGTTTGTTTTTTCCCCACTTTCCCATGAGTTTGACACTCAGATTGTGGTTCCCCTTTTTCTTTTTCTTTTTTCTTTTCCTTTTCGGTTTCCGAGAGATTAAAATGGTGGTTTAGGTACCGTCTTCTTTGTGTGTGTTTTTTTAGATTTTAGGCTTCTGAAATGGTGGCTTATGGTGTATTTGTAACGGTGGATTGATAGAGGGATATAAATTGGGTTTTGAGGGTAGTGGTGAGGTTACATATTTGGGTGAAGATGACAGATTTTCAACCGCTACAACAGAAGCCTGAATCCACTGATGCTCATGCCGAGTTTGAATGTGGGCTGGAAGACTTTATGCGGGGCCACTTGGATGATTGCATGTCCTTTGCTTCATGTAGTTCTGCCCGAACTCAGGATGGGGAGGATGATGAGGGTGACCAGCTAGTCAGGAGGAGAAGAAGATCTGATCTTGAGGGGGATGATTTAGCAGAGTCATCAGCTGCACGCCGGCGCCACTCTCGGATTTTGAGTAGATGGGCTGCCCACCAGGCCCAAGAGATGATAACTACAATTGAGAGGAGGAATCGGGAGTCTGAGTTGATGGCACTTGCAGGACTACACACAGTCTCGATGTTGGACTCCTCTTTTTTGAGGGGATCACAGACTCCAACTTCTGGTCAGGAGGGGGCTGAAGAGAGGCCCAGCACCCAGGCTTCTACAATTCTTCAGATGTGGCGTGAATTGGAGGATGAACACTTACTTAATCGTGCACGTGAAAGAATGAGGGAAAGGTTGCGTCATCAAAGGATTGCCGACTCTAATGCCAATGGATCTAGTACCATGTCAGATAGTCGAGGGAGTGAGAATCAGGGGAGTTTGGTGGATGCAAGTGAAAGCGAAAATGATTATGGGACTTGGTCACATGATCAGATTCAGTCACAGCATGAAAATGGTGACCATAATGGGTCTAGCAGGGAGCAATCTCCTGATCTTGGTGAAGTTGAAAGGGAGAGAGTTAGACAGATTGTACGGGGATGGATGGAAAGTGGGATAAGTGATCGTTCATCTAATGCAAGTCAGAGAAACAATAATCGCAGAGCAGAGTGGCTTGGTGAAACGGAGCGTGAAAGAGTAAGAATTGTCAGGGAGTGGGTGCAAATGACAAGTCAGCAGCGAGGTTCTCGTGGGAGCCGGAGGGATAGTCAGGTAACTGAAAGTGGTTCTCGAGTTGAGAGGGTACATGATGGATTGTTAACTGATCATGATGAGAGCCAGCCAGAGCATGTACGCAGAGATTTGTTGAGGTTGCGGGGAAGACAGGCTCTGGTTGATTTGCTCGTGAGGGTTGAAAGGGAAAGACAAAGAGAGCTGCAGGGTTTGTTGGAGCACCGTGCTGTTTCTGATTTTGCTCATCGCAACCGCATTCAGGTCAGTTGGATTTTTTCTGAGAATTGAAACTAACTTCCTTGTAATGTCTGTGCATGGTTGGAACCATGGCTTAGAAGAATTCAAAAATATAATATGAGCCTCTTGCAATATGCAGTGATTTTCTTTTCGGAAGGCCATTTATGAAACTGTTTTAGAAATATGCAGTGATTTTCTTGATACCATTCTGCTGATGTTTGCTTTTGGTTCTGATATTTTCCTTGCTCGCTCCTTTGATATTGTTAAAAATTGTTATTGGTTCTAGTATTTACAGAGGATGCTGAAAAATATGATAGAATATGGATCAGTGCTCTTTCCCTCTGTATAAATTGACCTTATACAAATTGGAAAAGGCCAAATGGCCATGTAACTATATTGGGTTGGGAATCACTATGAATAGCTTCTTTAAGGATGTTGATGTGTAAAATATTACGTGGATAATGACAGATCAATTGCCCAAGTCTCTGATTCTTAGTTGCATTCAGCTTCTTAAACTTGATTGAGATTCTAGCATTATGTATGGATCTCTATAATATATTTCTGCATATATTCTGATGTTCACATTTACTCAAATTACCGTTTCTGATAATTTATTTTTTATTTATTAATTCTTTTGATTCTTTGAATATAAAATCGAATTTAGTATAGATCTACTTTCGCCATCGTGTGAACATAATTACTATTTTTGTTGTCATGCTGATATTTTGTTGATTTTTGTCATTAATTTCTCTGTAAAAACATATTAACTCATGTGACTGCAATGAAAGATGGGCTTAGCGCTTTTTTTTTGTTTTATTTATTTTTAAATTATACAATCTCAAACTTCCGCTTCAGCTTGTTGTAACTTGACCATTGATGCATAACTACCTTTCCAGTCATTACTCAGAGGTAGATTCCTCCGAAATGAAAGAACTATAGAAGATGAGAGGCCTCCTTCTGTGGCTGCAAATGAATTAGTTCAGTTAAGACAACGTCACACAGTCTCTGGTTTAAGGTGTGCATTCAAGACTTGAAGACATTCTTTCCTTTTTAAAATTAGGATTTAATTTCTTCTCCCTTTTCTTTTTTGAATCTGGCATCATTTGGTTTAGTCAGTAATTTTCCCCGCCTTCTCTTTTGCCAATTTAGGTTGTGTCTATTTGGTGTCTCAGAGATACATATTTTATTTCCAAAAGTTGAAATTTGCCTGAGGTTCTATTGTTTGAGCTTGTAAATTCACTTCTTTTGATTCTTATCAAGTATCAGCTGAATGTCATTTTTTAGATACCTTTTCATCCATAATTTCGAGAGTAATTATGACAGCATTTCTATATGATTATTTACCCTGATCCATTAAGCCTTTACTTATATGCAGTAGCACTTTGGTTCATGCCCCGTAAGTTTCCTCAAAAAGCAGTGAGATCTGCATATTTATGTTTTGCAATTCAACAAGACTTGAGATATATACCTAGTGTGCCCACTTGGTGTGTTTCTTTTGGTCTTTTTATAGTTCAATTCTATTTATATCAAGAATTTTCATTTTCAACATTTTAGTGGATCTCTGGTATCTCTCTATGATAAATTTGTTCCAAGGGAAAAAAGTAATAGTCTTGAATATTATTTTTGAGGCACAAGTTGCATTTGTTATGATTCTTAGTTGATGCTCTTTCTTTGACAATTCAGAGAAGGGTTTCGCTCAAGATTAGAAAATATTGTTCGTGGTCAAGCTAGCAGCAATTCTGATGCCACATCTAATAGTAATATCAGTGAAACTAGAAGTGACGTGAACCAAGAAAACAATTCAATAGATGCCCAGCAGGAAACTTATGAACAAGGGCAGATTAGGAGCCTTGAAACTGATGTGCAGCAGTTGGCTGATCAAACAGGAACTTTTGAAAGTAGCTCTGGTGAGAGTATTAGTTGGCAAGAAACTAGTAATCAAGGAGGGAACTGGCAGGAACAAGTTACTGAAGATGTTCGTGGAAATTGGCAACGGAGAGCATATGGTCCATTGAGTCAGTTAAGAGATGGAAGTGCTGTTAGTGATTGGCGGCAGGATTCTTCAATAAATGTAGAAGGGGAAAATACTCATCCACGAGAAGCTCAGGGAATTTGGCATGAGGCTAATTCAAGGGAACCTGCTGGTAATTGGTCTGAAGAACCTGCTGGTCCTCCAAGGAATCGACGTGGTGTACCTTTTAGGAGATTCAATAGATTTCATCCACCTGATGATGATAATGTATATAGCATGGAGCTTAGAGAACTTTTGAGCAGGTAATTCTTTCTTTTGTTTCACTGAAGTCTTTATACAGACTGTCATTGAAACCTCAGTTCAATATTTGATCTACTGGCTTCTGTTTCTTGAAGGCAGCAAGGTTATGGTTGATGCATTTTTTTACCTTTTTTCAGGAGAAGTGTTTCCAATCTTCTTCGCAGTGGTTTCCGTGAAAGTCTGGACCAATTAATCCAGTCATATGTGGAAAGGCAAAATCGTGCACCTATTGACTGGGATTTGCACAGAAACTTGCCAACGCCAACTCCTGCCTCACCTGATAGGGATCCTGAACTACAGGTGGATGAGCGAAATGGGGTTCAACATGATGCCATTAATAGGCCTTCTCTAGTATTGCCATCTCCACCAGTTCCTCCACCTCAACCACTTTGGCACCAGGACTTGCATCAGACTGGGTGGTCTCGTCATAGCATGCATCGATCTGAAATTGTGAGTCTCTACATTGGCCATGTGTTTCCTTTTCTTCACTTAGCGTTTAAAAGATCATTGTATGCTTACTGAAATTTGTTTTCTCTCGAATATCTATGTGAAAAATTAAAGTACATTGCTTTTCTTTTTATTTGAAATCATTGGTAGTTGCTAAAGAGGTATTTTTTTGGAACAAGAAAGCAATTTTTTAAGATATTAATCTAGGCTCTTTTTTATTTCGGTCGAAAATCAATCTAGGCTCTTAATCCTATTCCTTGTGTAGATTAAAATATTGTAAACTTTGTCTGTACCTATAAATGCCATCATACTACATACGTATTGAAGTTTGGTGCTCAAGCAAGGCTTTGGATAGTGATACTGATTGGTTTTTGGTGTAGGAATGGGAGATAATCAATGACTTGAGATCAGATATGGCAAGACTTCAGCAAGGCATGAATCACATGCAGAGGATGTTGGAGGCATGCATGGATATGCAACTGGAGTTACAGCGCTCTGTCAGACAGGAAGTGTCTGCAGCGCTGAATCGTTCAGCTGGTGAAAGTGGTATAATTCTTTCGATAAATTTTTTTGGTTGCGGGTATTGTGTTTTGGAGGAAAGAACCTATTTTCATGATAGATAATGAAGTTATATTGGTTACATTTCCTTTAACAGCTATTTATTTGTGTGTATCCCTTTCTCGAGTTATTGATGCGATATTAATTCTACCATGCAGGAATCGGGGCCGAGACATCTGAGGATGGGTCTAAATGGGGCCATGTGAAAAAAGGGACTTGTTGTGTTTGCTGTGATAGCCATATTGATTCGCTGTTGTACAGGTATTGTGTTCACGATGCATTCGTACTTTTAAGTACAAACTAAAGACGTAATTTTCTATTGATACAATGATTCTAATATCCTTTTTCTTGCGACATTTAAATTGGGAATTCATTGCAGATGTGGTCACATGTGCACTTGTTCAAAATGTGCCAATGAATTAGTTCGTGGTGGAGGAAAGTGCCCTTTATGCCGAGCACCTATTGTGGAGGTGATCCGAGCATATTCCATTATGTAAAGAGGAAGTTCAAAGGGCAGGGGAAAGGGAAAGATGAGATTGATAAGGTGGTAGGATCTGAGGGTGTAAATCTTGATTCTTAAAACCCTCAGGTTCTCGTCTGTAGAGTGTTCAGTAGTTGTCTGTTTTTCCTATTATACGCATTGACCACTGAATTGTAAAATTGGATTAACAATGGCGCTGCTGATTCATCATTCTTCACGTAAATAAATAGTTGCCCCCTGTATTCTTTACTATCCATTCTCTTTTTTTTTTTCCGCCTTCCACACAATTTTAATGTTTTCTACTGCTAGTGTCGTTAATCTCTACTGCTTCATGTCCCAAGTATAAATTCATTTAAAGTTCTTGGCTTGCTTCCAAATATAAGGTCATACCCTTTTTTGTTTTTTTTATGTTAAATTTTTATTCATCGTATGTATTCATTATTTTTAGTCTTATGCATTAAATTTTAATTATTAAATTGTAGAGGTATTTTTGTGAAAGTGTAACAATTTTTTTTTATATATTAATGTCAAATAACTAACCTATATACAAAATTTGAAGAGGCCATCAACATTAGATGGAAACATAAAGTAAAAAAAATAAAGAAAGTGGAGGAATAACACAATGAAAGGGATTTCCTCGTAATATAATAATTAATATGTGAAGTCTTTTTCACAGTTAATGTTTAGTGAGAGAAATCTTTACCTTAGAGCATGTTTGACAACCATTTTTGAAAAGCGTTTTTACACAAATTGAGATAAAACTCTCTTACAGAGCTGAGCAAAAACCCGGTAGTCCAGTATGGTCTGACCCGGTCTGGTCCGACTCGGTCTGATGAAGAAGCTGCTGGCCCGAAGACAAAAACAACTGGACTAGACCGGACTGGTATCCTCGGGTTGGACTGGACTAGGGACCGAGCACTTAGACCAAGTGGTCTGGTCCAGTCTGACCCGGATTTTTTTTTTTTACAACCTTTCAGAATTTTTTTTTCAGAAGCAGCTTCCCTCTCCGTCTCTCTGAATCATTGTTACAGTGAATCCAAAAACCTTCTTTCTCTGTCTCTCAATCCCTCGCCGCCGTACCTCAGTTCAAGCCCCATCTCTATCGACACGTCTCAGCTCACCGTAACCTAGTGGTCGCCGCCGCTCAAGCCCAGATCCATCGACGCTGCTCAAGCCCAGATCCATCGACGCTGCTCAAGCCCAGATCCATCGACGCTGCTCACTCTCTCCAACTCACAGCGGAGGCTTAGCTCCAACTTTAATGGCCGTCGCGGAGAACCAGCTTAAGCACAGTGGTAGCCGCTCGTTCTCTCCAGTAAAAAAAAACCAGTTTCTGATAAAAGCTCAGAACCTGCTTAACCCAGCCACCGCCGCTCGTTTTTTGCTCCAACTCGTTCCTGCTTCATTTGCGGAGGAATGCGAGAGGGTGAAGGTGGTGGTGTGGAGGGTGACAATGAAGAGGAAGAAGAAGAAGGTGAAGAAGGAGAGACGACCGAGGCAATGTGAGGGAGCGATAGCAGTGAAGATTATTTTTGAAGTGTAGCAAAAAAAAAAAGGAGTATAAGAATTTAAAAAAAAAATAAGAGAGAGGGGTCCTGGACTACCTGGACTGGTCCAGGTAGTCCGCTGGACCAGGTCCAGTCCAGCCCGACCTCGGGTTGAGGCTGGATTGGACCAGACCTCGGGCTACCTTTTTCAGCCGGAGGTTTTTACTGGATCAGACCTCGGGTTGGATTCTAATCCGGTCTGGTCCAGTCTATGCTCACCACTAAGGCTGCACCAAGGAACAGAGCAAGGGGGCGGAAGCGTAGAAAAGAGACTGCCGAGGGGTAAAAAATTCGCTTCTTCCTTCCCTCGTGTTTGCTTCTTTCCGTGACAAGAGAAAAGCCCAAGCACCCCCGAGCACTAGGTATTTATTACTCTGCACAACCTCCAGCATCGAAGCCATCGTATCCCAAATTCACCCCCTCCCATCATCATCCACAACCCCCTAATTCTGCCATTTCCCAATTCCACTCCTCTAGATTCAGGTCTTTCTTAATTTCTCGTTATGTTTTTTTTTTTAATTCAATCTCATTTTGACTAAAATAGTGTATTTTAATCAAACAATTTTACCTTTTCGATCGTTTGAAGCAGCGGTTGTGGTTTCCTTGTATCTTACTGACAAGCTGGATTTGAAATAAGATTCACTTGGGATTGATTCGTTGCTGAGCAAGCAGAGCAGAAGCCTGCTTCGTTGAAGACTGAGGGTCATCAATCACCATTGATATCTTTGAAGGATTCAAAGATGGGTCAAACAATGAGTATTGACACTGCTCCTGCTGCTGTCAAGGATGAAACCACCAAGTCAAATTCCACTTCTTTGGAAACTGCCATTGCCGGTTCTTTCCTTTTCCTTTCTAACTTTGTATCATAATGCACTATGCTCGACTGCCAAATTCAGGTCATTGATTTGCTTGTCAAAATTTATTGTCTCCGTGTGTTTGTCAAAATGCCTAGTTGAAGTTGTGAGCTCTCACCTTTTGCACTTTCTAATTTTCCAGACTCCTTAGCTATTGTTGACTCATAATGGCTTATGTTTTTCTCTAAATACGGTTCACAGACATTTTCACTCCCTGTCTATCAAGCACCTTTTTTACCCCCAAAAACAAAGTTTTATGCTGTTCCGTACATGTATGACATGTATCAAATAAGATGTGTTATTTCAAATTGCACTTAAGCACTAAATATCCTAATTGTATTGCTGGCATCGGTTCAGATCCTTTTCTGTCTCTGTAAGCCAGCCTGCTGCCGAGCTAAAACGGTAGCATTGACATGAGTATAATACATGCTATGATAAGGATAGCACGGCATAATGAGATATATAGTCTTCGTAAAAACTTTAAAATGTTGCTTTGTATTGATTTCAATCTGAGTATAAAAAACCATATCTCAGTGTTGTCTCTGAGCTTCTATCCCTATGGAACAGAGCCATTCTGATTACTGTTGCGTTGACTGACTGTTGGCACGATTGGCCAATTGCTATTGCTGCATTCACTGTCATGGTGTCAACTGGTTATTCAATGCTGCCAAAAAGCTGAATATTTGAAGTTCATGTTCAATTAAGAATCAATATTTTTCACGCAAACAAAATTTCTGTTGGGAATACCTTAAATTGGAGTTTATTGTAATAAATAGTTTTGAGCGCTAGTCAAATTGAGTACAGTTTCTCCCCTGTTCTTTAATTTCTATGTACCAAAAAAAATTAGCATGCTGTGAATCAGTATGATCTGTTTCATCTTGGTACTATTTGTAGATGGATGGAATTGTGATGGGTGACTACCTGTTTTCGTTATTTACAGATGCTGTAGCTTATGGAAATGAAGGGACTGAGGTATGTTCATTTCAATTTTCAAACACATGAATTTACGTGCTTCCAACATGCTATTTGAGTTAATGAAATTGAAATTTGCAAATTGCAGTCTATTGAGGTAAAAGCTAAGAAAGCTTTAGAATGCCCTTGCATAGCTGACTTGCGAAATGGTCCATGTGGAAACCAGTTTTCAGAGGCGTTCCTTTGTTTTCTCAAGAGCACTGCTGAAGAAAAGGTAACTGGAAATGGGTGATTAGCAACTTGGGACCTAGGTCAATACTAATCCTATTTAGCCAATGGATTTGGTCTGAGAAATAGCTCCTCATTCAAATATTCATGATATGAGAGGGAGGGAGCACTCGGTGGCCTTTGTCTTTTTAATTTTAAGTGAGAGTTACAGTTGCTTGTAGTTTTGATTACCTTGCAATAGAGCCTAATGAGTGATGGATAATATTATATGAGGCATTTGGTATGTTGCTATAATTTCATTTTGATCTGACATCTTGGATTAAAGTTGACATTTATGATTTCTGTATTTGTTAAATTGATGTTTAAGATTATATATATCTTCCATTCCAAGATGTCGTAGTTTCATTATATCACACCATTTAAGGGGTTATGCAAGTATTTCATGCTACCGCTCAAAAGATCATGATAATAAATGCCTTATACTCTCATATCACATCTTTGATGGCTCAATTAGCTTTTATAAAATGCCAACTGCATTCTTTTTGTGACGGTTCCTATTGTCATAATAGACATGGACATTTTTATTCGCCATATCTTATATATTGGTATCCCACATCATGACATTGACTTTCATGCTACCATAGGATGTCAGATAGCAATTTATCAAATGCCTCCTAGGTATGACTCTCCGGCACTTGTATCCTCTCGCCTTTCCCATTTTCTATGAACCAAAAGAGTCATTAACAAGGCCGCAGTTTTCTAGTTGTACTTGTGTTTTTCATGGGATACTATTGTTGGGCTATCATTGACACAAATCATACTGTTTCGGTAGTTTAGAGTTTAATGGCGGCATGCTGTAAACTACTTGTGCCAACCAATAAAGTAGCATTGAAATTCTCTCTGTTCTTCCTTTATATTTTCTTCTTTATGAATCGGTGTTGAATTATGCTTTCTGTCATGTTTTAGGGCTCGGACTGTGTACATCCATTTGTTGCTCTTCAGAACTGCATCAAAGCCAATCCAAATGCTTTCCCCGAAGACGTTCTAATTGAAGGTGAAGTTGAAGAGAAGGAACCAGCCCAAGAATACAAGATAATCCCTCCAACATGGTCCAGAGAATCTCGAAACCCAAGACCCAACCTTTAAGAGAAGAGTTCAGTTTTTTCCTCGATTTTACGATTCCAACAGCTATGAACCGAGTTCTTGCCGAATCTGTATGGATTTTGCTTAGTTTATAATTAGGATGGCTAAACCGAAAAGGGCTATTTTAACAAAAAATAGAGGGTCTGCAATTTTAGACCAAAGGTGAGAAGATTTACAATAATGTTTGTAGTTGATGCTGTGTTGGGAAACGATATTCATAACAATGTATAGTGGATGATGGTTTATTTGATGCCACGTATGATAATAGACTGATAAATTGGTAAGGAAAAGTAGATGATACACCACACGACTGCATAGCAGCGAAGTAGTGAGAGGCAGATTTAGTTGCTTTCATGGCCAAGACGTCTAAGAAATAACTATCTTGATATCTTTTTTTTTTTTTTTTGCCAACAACTATCTTGATATCACAGGCATTACAAAATTATATGCAGATACAGAAACATCTAGTAATTACTATTGCCTTGAATAAGATTGTCTTCTAATGTCCGGGTGTTCACGTTTAAGTTATTTTGAAATGTGCAAGCTTGTCTAAGAGCCATGTGGTTTGGTGCAATCTGACCTAAGCAAAGCAAATCACAACTCCTTTCCTCTTCCTGCATCAATACCCTCCAACCTCACTCAAAGTCTCGTAATTCTCTATGAACACTAGTTTAGCAATGCATAAAAGATGACTCATTCAAGTCCCAAAAGGAACACACCCCTGCAACTAGGTGGTTGTTATTAAGTGAAGGACACATTATAAAATCCCTTGATGATAATTAATTAATGATCATTTAAAACAATTATTTTATGACATTTTACTATTTTAGATAATTTAAAATGACAATTTCATTTTATTTTGAGATATAAGAAATTTTAGTGTTGTAAATAGGTCGTTATTCCAAAGCTTGACCTTCGGATACTATGAAAAAGACTAATCTATTTTGAAATTCGTTTCCTCCTCTAATTCAATTCATGTAGTCTCAGCAACTTAGCTTTCAAAATCTTTATATATTTAGCTCTTCGCAGCCTGAACTTTATATTTTAAGAATATTATATAGATTAAGAAAATTAACTTCTTATTCCTAAGTTTGTCCGTTGGATGAAAAGGAAGCCAACCATGTCCCTTTAATGGCCCTTAATGTTAACAAATGCCGTTCCTTATAAAATCTATTTATTTTATTTTTTTCATGTCTGCCTCAATTCATGCACTATATATATGGCTACTCGTTGCAGCAGCAAGTTCCATGTGTGTTCTGTGAATATCGTAAAGCAAATTAAAGATCACCAATGGCTGGCTTCAGTGAGAAGGAAGAGGCTCTGGTCAAAAGCTCCTGGGAGGATTTGACCAAAGACTTTCCAACTTACAGCTTTCATTTCTTCACCTTGTAATTGTTTATTTCCATCATACACACGCCTTCCTTTTCCTTATTTGTCTCCAACTCCATTCTCTTTAATGTATTTAACATTTTTTCCTTTCATCTCTTTTTTTGGGTTTAACTGTATAGGTTAGTGGAGATTGCACCTCCAGTGAAAGGCCTGTTTCCTTTCCTAAAAGGTTCAAATGAAATTCCCAAAAACAATCCTCAACTAGAGGCCCAAGCCTTGAAGGTTTTTAAATTGGTAAGTTAAGCTAAAACATTTTAAGTGAATCAGAGGTCTTATACTCAGTAATCTAGTCAATTCAATGTATATATCATACCATATGTAATTAATTTGTGAATGTTAACAGCTTAGGAACTTCTAGACTTTTGACTCTGCAATTCAGCTGCGAGAGAAAGGAGGGGTTGTGATAGAAGATCCTACATTAAAGCAACTGAGTTCTGTGCATGTCCAGAAAGGAGTCATTGAGCCCCATTTTGAGGTAATACAAATTAGTTTAAAATATTGTTTAATACATAGTAGTAATATAATTGACACTTTAATTTGGTTTTTGTTTTGGGAGATCAAACAAGTAGTGAAATGAAGGTGATTTGAATTGAATATTCATATATAGGTGGTGAAAGAAGCACTGCTAAAAACAGTAAAGGAAGCAGCAGGAGGGAAATGGAGTGAGGATCTGAATAATGCATGGGCTAAGGCATATGATGAGTGGCAGCAACAATCAAGAAAGGAATGAAAGAAATATAATATATTAGTGTTTGGGTGATTCATAAGCTGCCAGCCATATGTTTATCTCCCTTTTTAACTTTATACGCAAAATTTACATTATCCCTATGTGTGTGTGTAAGAGCTGTGTAACAAGAAAGTACTATATGAGAAAGATATGTATGTAATCTTTATATCGTGTGTGAAACTCTGGGAAAAAAGAATAAATATGATGTTGATGTTTGAATCTTTAACTACATTCTCGTGTCAAAAAGTTAGTGCTTTCTCAATTCTCATTGGAGAATAGATCTATAAGTCTTGGTGATAAAAGAAACGCAGCACCACACTCTCTTGATCTGGGACTCTATTCTTGCCTTGGATGCTCTCCTTATATAATCAGTTGATATATATATATATATAGCATTGCCAGTTCTAACATGCAATCTCCATCGTGAGCTAGGCCACCAAGCATTCATTAATATAATTAAACACTCTTTAGTTGGTTGGTACTCATCACTCTTAATTACTTCGTTACCTACATTTACTTTTGAGATATTCCTCCAATGCCTTTGGAGTTTCTGGGATCGTTAATGTGTTGAGAGACTTCAACAAACTCATCTGACACTTTTGTCTTATTTTTTATTCTATATCCCTATTGCATTCATGCATGCCTTCAAAATGGTGATCATGATCAAGTTTTGAAGTTACTGGTTGAGAATAATCTGCTTTTATCGAAGATTTTTGAAGGTTATGGTAATGCCAGTATTTTGTTATGTGGATGTTAGGGCAAAATAATAAATTAAATATGGGTTTTTAATGTGAGTCTGATATCTACAGTCTTGTGCCTTTTCATTTGATAATATTGGGATTTAGCTTCAAAAGGTTTATGGCACTCTTTAAAATGCTTGGTCAGATGCTGATTGCTGAGTTGTAATTTCAAGAATAAGAATGTATGCTGACGTGGCCATAAATTATCCTCACCGTGGCTGGTTAATCACAAACTACAAATAACTTGGAAAGAAGAAGAACCCAACATAATTAAATCTAACATAATTAGACAAAAGAGGCAATTAATTAATAGAGGCTAATCATTTAGTAGAATCTGGAATGTGATCTCATACTATTCCCACTTGAACGACGCGTTCTTCAACATTTTTAGTTATTAATCAGTCCTTTCAATTCACTTTTCCAACCCCTTGGGAAATCAGCACACTCCATATGTATATATAACTCTTCATTTCCTTCCTCATTTTTCATTTTCCTCTTCTCGGCCATTCCCCTCCACTCCCAAAATTTCAGTTGATCACAAATTTTATTTACTTTATTATATATAAATCAAAATTCTTTCTCCAAAATGTCGGGAAAGGGAACAACTATATTCTAGTAAAATTTTTTTGGGCCAATGCACATTATATACTGTACGTGACCTGTGCAATCTGATCATGTATTGTGTTACGTATATAGTTGCAATTATAATCCTTTCTCCAAATCTTAATTTTAATTCCAACTCAGAAGTTCTTTCTTTTTTCGTTTAATTCATGCGGTGAATAATCTTATGTGTATGCATGCATGCTTTTATGAATAAAGAGTATATCGTGTATTCATTAATCCTCAGTAGTTCACCTAATGG
>QFDD01004412.1:0-17602 GCA_006871305.1 Vachellia collinsii | reverse complement strand
CCCGTGGAGAAGCCTCTGTTCGAGCTGGTGTGGACGGCTCAGACCATTCTGCCGGACAGCGAAGGAGCCATTGACGGACATCTGCGCGAGGTGGGCCTCACCTTCCATCTGCTCAAGGACGTTCCGGGGCTGATCTCGAAGAACATAGAGAAGGCGTTGGCGGAAGCTTTCCAGCCACTGGGGATCTCCGACTACAACTCCATCTTCTGGATAGCTCACCCGGGCGGGCCTGCGATTCTCGACCAGGTAGAGGCGAAGCTGAGCCTGAAGCCGGAGAAGATGAGGGCGACGAGGCACGTGCTGAGTGAGTACGGGAACATGTCGAGTGCCTGCGTGCTGTTCATCTTGGACGAAATGAGAAGGAAGTCTGCGGGAGATGGGCTCAAGACCACCGGTGAGGGACTTGAATGGGGTGTGTTGTTTGGGTTTGGTCCTGGACTCACTGTTGAGACTGTTGTTCTTCGCAGTGCGGCGGTATAAGAGGATCTATGTTACTAATCGGGATGTATGTGTTGAATAGATATTTGAATTCCTGATGCTTTAAATGGTGTGAAATTAAACACAACCGTTAAAAAACAGACAATGTATGGAGCATTTCAATGAATAATCAATTTTTTATTATTATATTACAAACATTGGTTCATGATTTTGTGACATTATTAATTTGTGTCCCTTTTTAATGTAAAATCTAATTGAAGAGTTAATATTTATTGTAAATGTATTGTCTTTTTCTAATTTTTATCAATTTTTTTTTCTAAATTACTTTAATTAATACCCCTTCAACAATAATCAAATTAAAGATAGAGGAAAGAAATTAATAGAGACAACTACTGTGTTCCAAGAAAAATGTTACATTAACCAATTTAACTGATATATTTTATCTGATCAAATTGGATAAAAGGTTAGGAGAGGGCCATGTATTAACCACATGCAAGTCCACGTCTTTAAATAACATGGTCAGGCTTGGTAGCATGAGGCCCTTCAATAAAATAGCAGTTATTTTTTTAAATGAGATTGCGCAACAACCATACACCCCAAGACTATAAACAAGGAGAAAGCTTTTATATACATGCATACAAGAAAACGTTGGGAAAAGAACAATGATCGAATTGTTTAGGAATTAAAACATTATCAAGTATTTTTTAAGTGTGTTCAACGCTTCAGAGTATTTTGTGCATCATCCAGCTTTTTAAAATATCTTAAAGTATTTTTAAGAAATGTTGTCTTAAAGTATTTTTAAGAAATGTTGAACATTCTAAACTGTCAAGTATAAAATTACATGATAAAATATTTTTATGGGAATTAACGCATTAAATTTTTTTCAGGTAATAGAAATTTAATGCGTTAACTGCCGTCATCGTCGGCTCCGACCCACTCCCCGTGGAGAAGCCTCTGTTCGAGCTGGTGTGGACGGCTCGGACCATTTTGCCGGACAGTGAAGGAGCCGTTGATTTACATCTCCGCGAGGCGGGCCCCACCTTCCATACGCACAAGGACGTTCCAGGGCTCATCTTGAAGAACATTGAGAAGGTCTTGGTGGAGGCCTTCCAACCATTGGGGATCTCCGATTACAACTCCATCTTCTGGACCACTCACCATGGCGGGCCTGCGATTCTTGAACAGGTTGAGGATAAGCTGAACATGAAGATGGAGAAGATGAGGGCGACGAGGCACGTGCCGAGTGAGTACGGGAACATGTCGAGTGCTTGCGTGATATTCATATTGGACGAAATGAGAAGGAAGTCTGCAGAAAATGGGCTCAAGACCACCGGTGAAGGACTTGAATGGGGTGTGTTACTTGGGTTTGAGCCTGGGCTCACTGTTGAGCTGTCGTTCTTTACGGTGTCGCTACTGGTTAACTAAAACGCCTGATCCATCTGTTGTACTTGGTTCAATGTCTATTTATCGCCCTATCTATATCCACCAAGTTTGCCTAACATGGGCTTATTGACTTGGCATTTTTCATTTCAGTTCAATGATATATGCAACTGTTTGTCCGAAATATTTTATGACCATGCATCAACTTATTTATGATGTCGAGTTTTTTTTTAAAAGTGAAAGAACGCTTATGATCAGATTTGAGGATAAAAAATATATATAAACAATCAGTATCTCCTAAAATAAATCTTCATTTGAATGCCATGAACTTTCGCAAGTCAATTTCATTTCTATCCACCACCGCTTGTCTTCCTTCCTGATGTCAAAAATAAATAGAGAAACTTCCAATGCTGCGATCAAAGCATGGCTACAAAAAAGATTATAGCAAGATAATTAGAACATAGACTTCCCTTCTCCTGTACAGCCCCAATGGTTAAATCACATTCGTCCTAAATGATTTAAAATCATAGCACCCAACATTCTGGTCAACCTCATATGATTCAAAAGTTCAGTGTAATAATATTCTTAATGCTGTTTAATCTCAAGAATCACACAGGGCTTGGAAGCTGCTGCTTACTCAAGATGCAAATACCTTAGTAGTTATGGGATCTCCCGGTCATGTTTTTCTTGTCCCTGCTGGCTTATGGACTCGCTAGAAATCCAAGTATAATCAGAGGGAATATCAAAAAGGTCTTGAATGTTACAATTAGAATCAGCAGAAGATGAACCAGGGCGACCCCTTATCCATTGAAACCAAGACGATGGGGATTGCTCTACTGGTGGGTCCTCTACATCTTCAGAAGTTGGACTCGAAGGGGCTGATGAGAACTCTTCCAATGGCGGTAATTCTTCAAACTTTGGGAACGAAATAAATACTCTAACAGTAGGAACCACAGGGATTGCAACCTGACAAAGGTAGTGAAATGGTCACACATTCATTAAAAACGAAAATAGTAAACAAGGTTGAACAAAGACAATTGAACCAGCCAACATAATCAAGGGTAAAAAATACAAGAAATAAAATATCAATGGCTTTTATCACGTCAGGAGAATTTCCTTTAATTAGATCCAATAATATTGAATATACAAAACAAAAATATCAATGGCTCATATTCAAAGTTCCAATGCTATAATAGATGGACTAATTCATCAGATCGTTCTCCTTAATACACAAGACTTTACACTTGCATGGATGAAGCTGGAGGAACAGCATTTCCAATAAGCCTTTACAGAGTGCATAATTAAATTACACACACCACCAAAAAAAAAAGGCTCCTGTTTCCTTTTGTTTTGACGGTGTGTATATATGCATTTATGCAAATGAATAGTCATATAACCATAAACCATGCAATCGGTTAGATGATATTTACCCAATCAATGCTATTTCATCGAATTTTCCATACTTCCTAGTGTTTTAAAAATTTGTATATCTATGCAACCATGATGGGAGGCGGGAAACACAGAAATTCAAGCACTTGAAGCAAAATTTCAGATGTTGTCACTTGTCATTTTCGACAAGCAAGTGATCAATAACTACAGTATAACAGATCATTCTTAATCTATTTTACATTTGAAATATCTGAATAAGTGAGTCATGTTCAGTAGATGCCATTTAGACGCAACAAACATCAAGGGATAACCTTCAAGTTGAATTTGAGCATCCAAGCCATTACTCACTTTTCAGGACTTCCAACGCTTTCCTTTTAAAAAAGAAGTCCACCGTCTACTGACCTCTTTCAGGGTAGAGAACAAGCATGACATCAAGCTATAATTAAGCAAATTAGCCCTAGTTTGTACTGGGAGCGCATCAAGGAAAACAAGATGGAAACAAACTAAGAAGTGAACTTGTTCATATGAAAGTTCCAATTTCTGATGAATTAACATGAAAATACTAAGATTTTCTATAAGCCAAAGATACACAGAGCACAGACCTTGACCGGAAACGTATCTTTTGGTAGTTTTGTTGTAAGAATCTCTCTTAAACGACGGATTGCTTTAACTTTGTCTGCAAGAATGTCAAGCAATGGTAACAATTCTTCAACCTTAAGAGGAAAGTCCGGTGAAAACCACAGACTAGGCCTCATCCCTCTCTTAAACTCACTCTCACTACTTCCTTCCTTGTCAAAACTGCTGCTATCAGAGTCCTCAGAAGGTGCTTTGACTTGTCTTCCCTTCTTGTTTTCCTTTTCTTGCTGTCCTCGTTCCTTATTTTCTTTCTTTTCTGATTTTCTATGACCAGGATAATCCTCAGCATTCAATTCCAATGAATCCATATTTTGTTCAAGTGCATATTCCAGTTGCTTTCTTTCTTCCTCTGTCAAAATTTCTTCAATATCATTATTCACTTTTTTGTTTTCATTGGGAGACGGCTTATAATCCATTTTAGCTCCAGGGGTCTTTTTAGATTTGATGCTTACATGCACATTGCGCATATCATACACCTTGGCTTTCCATGGTCCCACCATTTCCTTTCTCTTCTTTCTTCTCCATGTCAATTGGGGAGAAAGAAATGCTTGAGACGTATCAATTCTGAACTTTGGTTTCGATTCCCGAGACTTTCTATTGTAAATCTGTCGTATCTCCAGATTTGATGGTGCAGTACCGGGAGGAGAATCGCTCAAATACACCTTTTTATGCTTGTGCGCTATGATACAGAATGGTGTCCCAGGCAGTTTCTTCCCATCTTCTAAGCCATCACCAAGGAAAAGAGCGCTTTGATCTGCTCTCTTTATTTTTAAACCGTCAAAACCAGCCAAAGTCATATCTGCCCTCATATTAGCACCTCTTTTCCAAATCTTGAAGGTGTCAGAAGGGGCAATTTTTGAGATGAAAGGAATTACAGAACTCTCAAAATGAAACGAAATCTCCATATAGAAATCCCTCATCCTCCTCATGGTTGCTATATAGCGAGGCAATCTTCTACAGAACTTTTCATCGAAATGATGGTAAGAAAACCGAATCATAAGCAGACCAATTTCCTCTTGTTTATTGATTATTGCTTCTGTAAGAGCGCTCCATCCATGTTTGTTCTTCAAGTTTTTATTTGCTCCAGCGACCAGAAGCATTTCAGCGGCCTTCAAATCGCCGAGTTTTGCGGCCAAATGAAGAGGGGTGTCACGATTTGGAACATCACGGAAATCAACAATAGCCGAGACAGCCGCAGCCTTCTCTTCCTCAGCTATTGATTCGGCCTCAGTCTCAATCTCATATGCGTTCCTAAGTCGCGGGAGACCTGCTAATATCCCTCTAAGCCCAGCATAATCCTTTAACAGCAACGCCTTGTGCACAGGACTATGAGCATATTTCGATCTGTCGATGTCCGCCATTTTGTAACTCTATAACAATCCAACATTCATCGATTACTAATCAGAGGAAAGCAACAAATGGCACTAACACTATTGGCAAATCATGCTTTAAATAATGCAGATAATGCAAATTATGAATGAGATCGACTCATTTCAAATCGCAACCAACCCGCAAAGTAGACAGAGCTGTCACCATTTGACCAGAAGGAAGATAATTCTGGTTGGGCTCTACAAAATAAAGCAATGGAAGAGGTAAAGAGATACTCACGTTTCTTTTACCTATCAGGTTTCTGCTTCCTCTGTAATCATCCCAGAGATCGTAAAGAAAATTGGAAACTCAACGCTTTTCCACAACTGTCTGAAACTAGGCATGGAAAATAAAATTGAAGGGGACAAAAGGAGCCTTCTGAAGCCAGATTAAACAAACCCAAGAACATGCATGCCGTATGGTTAATAGTTGCCTGAAGCACAATTCAGTGATGGGAAATTCATGGGAAAGTAATGGATGAAGTTGTAAGGGGGGATTTGACGAAGAAAATAGCAAAAATAAGGATTGTTCGGGACAATATTCTTGGAGCGGCAAAGAGGAATCCACAATTTTTTTCCTCAAATTAAGCCACTGAAATCAAGGCACAACTTTCTAGGAAAATTTCCAAATTTGTTCTGCCCAGCCCTATCGTAAAGGAAAAGAGAAGGAATGTTGTGAATAAGGTTTGTGTTATGGCGGGCAAAATTGTCTGCTGCATCTTAACTGAACGTCCATTTTCAACTACCCAATAACTCAGATGACATGTGATCCTCTATTTTTTTCGGCCCTTGAATTTAATTCGGACAATAAGATAATGTGAGGTAATACCTCTGAACCTAGTTAATTATAGGAAACAAATTTTAATTATAATCTCTTTTGTAAATAGGTTCAAAGGTTTTAATTAGCTTAAGTTCTCTCAAATAATAAAATATTTAGTTATAAGTTGGTTTAATTTGATTGACTTACGAATGTACTGCGCGCTAGAATGTCTAATATTTTTTTTTTGAGACGAAAGCTATTAGACGCAGGGAAAATTGAAATACTTAAGGATAAAAGTGGAAGACAGCAACCCAAATAAAACAAGTGTACAAACTCAAGCAGCTCTCACGAAAAAGAGAAGGCAGCCATCGAGGAACCATAGTGGCCATTGATTGCAGGCTGAAACTTGTTCATTTCTCGGATGACACTGGTATAACAACCATTTAACTTATCTTTTTAAATGAATATTATTAAATACATTATTTGTATCTATCACTTTTTTTTAATTTAATTTTTCTGATTTATAAAATAATATATAATCCAATGATACATATAAATAAATACTTTTAAATTATATATTTAACTTATTTAATTTTTAAAAAAATTATTTGAATCTCATATTAAAAAATAATGGATAATTTTATATCGATGTAAAGCCCAAAGCCCACTCAAATAAATAAAAGTAGTAAAATAATACTGCCACATTGCCACTCATTCTGTTTTTAATTGATGCATTGATTATTTTAAATATATTAAAGTTATCCTTTGTAATTAAAAATGAAAAATTATTTTGAACGTATCTACATTATTCGAATCAATCTTACATTCTCATGTAAACAACGCGGAATCAAAATCCCTAGTTGGACTAGTTTGTTTTTCATTTTGCAATTCAGCTGTACAGCGTTGGTTTCTCTGATTATTTCTCTAAGAAGCTTGAGCTAGAAAAGCACAATAAATACTTGTATTGACTTCCATAAAACCCTCACTAATTGCTATTTAAATAAAATAGAAATAGAGATAAGTCAATTTCCATAAAACACTCACCAAATACTTGTATTGACTTTCATAAACCCTCACCAAGTTCTTCTTCTTCTTTTTTTTTTAAAAAAAGGAGCAACCAATCATAATAAAACAGAAATAGAGATAAATCTATTATAACAAAGGAGAAATACTTGTATACTCCTATAGTATTACGTCATTTATATTCTTTTCTTGTAGGTCCTATACATACATATATATTATATATATATATTATAATGTATTATGAAGAAATAGAAATAATCAAAAGAAAGTTATAGAATATAAAATTCACAAACAAGATCATTGAAACATTTTTATTAGAAAAAGCACGTATGACATGGTATTATGAAAATCATGATAAGGTCCATTTTCTTAAGAAATGATTAAATGAACTCAAACCAACCATATGTATTGAAATTCCATACATAATCTCATTGTGTTTGATGCAATAAAAATTAATCCATCAGATCTGTGTGCGCGTATTTTGTATATGCATGTTCGTTACCACCTTATATAAAACCACACTCACAATACTGATATCAGTCCTATTGTAAACATTTATGGCCGCTTAAATGCAGGATCTCAAAATTAAATATGCTTAAACCGCACCTAACAAAACTAGCTACTTTACTGTGTCTGTCTCTCTCTATATACATATATAAACTATACAAAGACGACATAGATTTACCCCTTAAAAAAGTTTTGGAAGATTATTTTCTGCAACTAATTCCTCCTTCTTACGTAACCACAACTCATGAGGCATCCTTTAACATGCACCCGACACGATCATATGCAGCACTTGGAAGCTGGAGCCTACCCATTGATTCAACAATTATGACTTTTCGGTCTCTTTACCTTCGGCTGCATCACGGGTACTCCAGGTATAATCTGAGGAAATAGCAAAAGGGTCTGGAATTTCACTGTTGGAATCAGCAGATGAACTAGGGTTGGCCTTTCCCCACTGCAACCGAGAAGAAGAAGAAGACTGGGGTTGTTCTGCGAGTTCTCATCATCTGTAGAAGCTGGACTCGAAGGGGCAGATGAGAACTCTTCCAATGGCTGCAACTCCTCAAGCTTCGTAAAGGAAACCAATTCTCTAACTGTAGGAACCACAGGGATTGCAACCTGAATGCCAAAGGAAATAATGAACGCAATAGATTTATGATCATACATTCATCGAAAACAAACCAAAGATACGATTAAAAAAAAGCACACGTCACCTTCACAGGAAAGGTATCCTTTGGAAATTTTGTCGTAAGAAGTTCTCTTAAACGACGAACTGTTTTAACTTTATCCGCAAGAATGTTCAGCAATGGCAACAGCTCTTCAACTTTTAGTGGAAAATTTGGCGAAAGCCAAAGGCTAGGTCTCATTCCGCGTTTATACTCATTCTCATTACTTCCTTCCTGATGATCAAAACTGGTGCTACCCGAATCCACTGAAGGTGCTTTGATGTGTTTTCCCTCCTTGGTCCCCTTTTCTTTCCGTCCTTGTCCTTCTTTGTCTTTCTTTTCTTCCTTTTTATGATCAAACCCATCTTCATCATTTGATTTCAGTGAATCCATGTTTCGGGCAAGTGCAGATTCCAGTTGCTTTCTTTCTTCCTCGGTCAACATTTCTTGAAGATCTTACTCTCATTTTTATTCCCAATGCTAGACGCCCTCACAAGTTTCTTAGCTTTAGAATCCTCCACAGAATTGACGCTTACATTCACATTGTGCATATCATACACCTTAGCTTTCCATGGCCCCACCATTTCTTTTCTCTCCTTTCGTCTCCATGTCAATTGGGGAACCAGAAATGCCTGGCTCATGTCAATTCCAACATTTACTATCGAATCATGAGATTTTTTCCTAAATTTTTGCCTTACCTGTCTATCAGTTGGTTGAGTCCCAGGAGATGAAGGCGTAAAGACCTTCTTATCTTTGCGTGAAATCAAACAGCGTGACCCAGGAGGTAACTTGCCATCTTCTGAACCGTCACCAAAGAAAAGAATGCTCTGATCTGACCTCTTGATTTTTAAACCGTCAAAACCAGCCAAAGTCATCTCCGCCCTCATATTACCACCTCTTTTCCAGATTTTGTAAGTATCTGAAGGGCCAATCCTTGAGATGAAAGGAATTACAGAACTCTCAAAATGAAACGTAATCTCCATATAGAAATCTCTCATCCTTCGCATGGCTGCTATATAGCGAGGCAACGTTCTATGAGATTTTTCTTCTAAGATATTCCAAGAATAATTAACCATTAGCAGGTCAATTTTCTCTTGGTCATTGAGGATAGCTTCTGAAAGAGCACTCCACCCTTGTTTGTTTGTTCTTCAAGTTCCTATCTGCCCCAGAAAGAAGAAGCATTTCAGTGGCCACAGCCAAGTTTAGCAGCCAAATGAAGAGGGGTATCTCGATTCCGAACATCACGGTAATCAACCACGACAGAAATAGCCTCAGCCTTCTGTTCCTCAGCCATTGACTCTGCCTCAGTGAGAATCTCATATGGGTTTCCAAGTCGTGGGAGACGTGCTAGTATCTCCTTGAGGCCACCATAGTCCTTCCACACTATGGCCTTGTGTGCAGGACTATGAGCATACTTTGAAACATCAATGTCCGCCATTCATCAAATGTATAGATGACTCCTCATCAAAAGAAGAAGCAGCAGAAGTCGCCAACCCACACCAATTAACAGTCACGAGGGCAAATGATTCAATCATCAAGTTTCAGAACTCTGCTACGTAACGTCAAATAGGAGAAATCAACAAATGAAACTGATCTATTGGAAGCTTTCCTCTCAACAATGCAAGTCATGTAGATATAAATGAAATTAACCCATTTGAAATCACAACCAAATAGATGGAGCTGAAAATATTAGAGTTTAGAAGCAGAGAGTGAAGAATTCTGGTTTTAACTCTACGCAATGAGGAGGTAAGGTGAAAGAGGAGGCATCTGAGCACAGATCAAACAGACCCAAGAACCGGCAGGCGGCCCGGTTTATTGCTGCAAGAAAATGTGGGGAGGCAGGATTTGATTATAAAAATAGCGAAAACGAAGATTAAGAAAAACTTACTTAAAGAAAATGGAAACGATTATCATATACCAATTCTTGCGCGTTTCTAAACAAGATGCGAAGAGGATCACCAGTTCTTTCAAATTAAGACACAGAAATTAAGGGCTAGAATTTTCAAGGAAAATCTTCTCATCTGTCTATCTTGCGGAAGCAAAAAACAGGGACCTCCGACGTAAGTTGCAATTTCTTTAATTCATTTGTTTATCAGATTCATGTAAATAGGGTTCATATTATGGCTCGAAAAAGTTGCGTGCAGCATTCAACTGAAGGCCAATTCTCAGCCAACAAATTTCTCTAGGGAAAGCTCAGTTTGACGAGAGATGCACAGACGTAGGGACGACCACCGGCAAAGCTGACTTGGTTAGATATTAGTATATTACGATTTACAATACCACCTCCTCCGTTGATTTTTTTTTTTTTTTAAGGAATTAGGAAAGTTTATTAATTAATATATTTATTATTAATTTTTAAAGATATATACATATAAATATTTTAGAATATATTTTATAAGTAAGTATTTTATGTAACATTTTTAATCTCTTAAAATAGTCAATTGAATTTTATATTAAGAACCGTGTAATTTTTTACTAAAAAATATTTAACAAATACTCATTTTCTTAAAAGTTTAAATGCATGCATAACAAAAGGATAAATAGTTGTATATTTATTTTTCTAAAGTGAATTTTTTTTTATGATTAATTTTTTTAACTTAATTAATTAATAATTTTCTCATGTATACGAGCTATTAGTACAAATTTGAATTGAAGTTAAAAGCCATAATACTTCAATTTGTTTTGCCTAAATTTGAATTGAAGTTAGAAGCCATAATACTTCAATTTGTTTTGCCTCTGTATAGTCTAACACTTCAGAGTTTGAAATGTCTAAAAAAAAAACAATTCAAAACCCAACATTAGTGAGAGGTCATGAATTCAATTTTTTTACCCTTCTAATTTTTCTTAGAATCTACTGTACTGTTAGTATAAATATACCCCTCTAATTTTTTTCATTTCAAAAAAGTTTTATTCGAACGGCTAATTATCAGTACAGTAGATTCTAAGATCCAATTTATTGCTCTGAACAGATAAGGGAAAGTATTCTGATACAAAGAGCCACCACGGGATTAGTCTGTCACTTCGATGCTGGGATACCTAGACTTGAGGCAGTGATCTCATCCTACTCAATTCAAAAAAAAAAAAAGAGCCCAAAGCCGAGTTTCAGTTTATTTACAACAACAAATTATAGGGAAAAATATCAAAATAGTTTTAAAAAAGGCTTCAATCAAACTGACAAAAGTTGCCCAAAAACTCTTAAGTACTGTGTTAATGGTTGCCACAAATGTTGAAAAGAAGAGTCAACAAATCTATGATTTTAAACTTGCAATGTTCAGCAAATGAAGCAAGAATCACAATATTTTTCCCTATGCCACAATCCACTCCCCTCCCCAAAAATACAAGGGGAAAATAATAATCCCAAATGGTTATCCATATTACACACTTCAATGGTTGAGTGCAGAAGAAACACTTTTTACCGTCTGGAAGCCTATCCATCAAGGTTTGAGAGGTTCCTCATGAAATCATTAGCTATGATTTCTCCCTTTCTTTGATTTATTCTTCTCCTGCATCCTCTTTCTCTTAGCTTCAGCAGTAATCCATGTATAGTCAGAGGGAATTGCAAATGGGTCTTGCATATTTTCTATCCGGCTGCTGCTGCTTGAGCTGGCCGCAGCCGCTGATGAGCTGGGCCGATGGTAAGGGGCCTTTATCCACTGAAACCAAGATGAAGCTGAGAATTGTGTCACTGCAGGGCTCTCGCGGCCTGAAGCAGAGGGACTTGATGGTGGTGTTGCAAATTCATCTAACGGCTGTAGTTCTTCAAACTTGGTGAAGGTAACCAATACTCTGATGGTGGGAACCACAGGGATCGCCACCTGAATGTGAACGGATGATGAATGAGTTACGAGTTACTATCAGACATACACACACAAATGAAAAGAAAAAACAATATTTCAAAACCAAAAATACAATACAATGGAAGTTTATAACCCAAGTCCAACAAATATGGTTGTTTGAAATCCCTTTAAAGTTACTCCAGAAAAGGGGAAGGCACTGTAGCTGTAATTCTAGTGTGTACTATGATGCATGTAGCATGGATTACTGCAGTACTAGGACTTCAACATATTGTTTGATCAAACAAAATGAAAAGTCGATAACAACTGTGTTTTAATTAAGAATTAATAATACTTGAGGCTGCATAACAGGAGGGTTCAGGTGACGAGTTAGAAGACATGCAATATTGATTAGTCAATAGTACAGCTAGGAACTAAGGCACAATCCTTGAGGCTGGGTCTCCTATCAATACTTAATATATTTTTAGAAGCAAAAAGGCTCGTAATGGATATGATTATCAACACCATAATTCTATGATATATTAGCAAATGCATCCATGCCCACTAACAAAAGGCATCCTCTAGTCAGATAATTTATATAACCCAATCTAGCCTAATTAACAAATGAAAATACAAGTTCCCAAACACCGAACTGGATCTTGGATTGACAAGAAAAGGATGGAAAAGAAAGATACACGGCCACGCGGGTAGAGGATAAGGCAACCTCCAAGTGAAAGGTAACTGCAAAACAAAAGACGGCTCAAAGAAGTAACAAACTAGTGATGCTGTCCAATCTTTCACTATGGGGAACAAATCCCACTAAACGGCTTCTGGGGATTAAGCTCAGAGGGCAGGTAACAATTTGGGCAGATGCCCTGGGCTCAATTCAAAATAAAATCATGCTCCCAGAAATCCACACAAAACTAGTGCCATCATGAAAGCAGAGATTTCCACATAATAACCTTACGTATCAGTAGCAGAAACTATTCTTGAACATTCTAGAGCCCAGGTTTGAAAATCAACCACCACTCCTAGCTCACTCATAATGTTTAAGATGAGGTACAAGCAAATAATTTCCGGTAAATACTCGTCAAATTCTAGAGATTTACTATCCACAGAAGCTGATAAGAAAAATATTAAATGCAGAATACTAAAGCAAATATTTTTTGCACCTCAACTTCCTCTTTCGTTCTTTTTTATCATTTCTTCCATTTTTATACATAACAAGAATATTCCCAAAGTATTGAACACGGATTAGTAATATTATAAATTATAAACTATAAATTGAAGAGGATTTTGAGCACATACCTTTACCGGAAAGGTTCCCATTGGAAGTTTTGTTGTAAGAAGTTCTCTTAAACGACGGATAGCTTTAACTTTGTTAGCAACAATATCAAGTAATGGCAACAGTTCTTCAGTTTTAAGGGGAAAGTTTGGGGAAAGCCAAAGAATAGGCCTCAATCCTTTCTTGTATTCACTTTCACGATTTCCATGACTCTTGCTATCAGAATTTGCGGAAGGAACTCTGGCATCTTTCTTCCTCCGTTGCTCATCACCCCTCACAGCTATCTCAACAGAATGTCTTCCTGGCTTAATCTGATTCCTTGAAGGAGAATCTCCCAATAGATCACTCACCTTTTCATCTATACAGAGGGAACTTCTTGGCGGAGCAATCTTTTTTTGTGAATCATGTTTAGAATCCTTCTTTCTCCATCCACCAAACCATCCTTTCTTGTCCTGTTTATTTTCTTCATTTTTGCACTTGTTAGCATCTTCAATGGGAATATCCCGATGCTCATAATAACTGTGGCGATGCCCAATGATCTCCTCACAGTTTTCATTGTTCAGTTCAGCTGAATCCAACTTCAATGCATCTTCCAGTTGTCTTCTTTCGTCCTCAGTCAAAATGTCACTAAATTCCTCACTTTCTGTCTCATTTTCATTGCTAGATGTGAATAATTCATCATCCGTCATAGCACCAGGAACCTTTCTAGATTTAATGCTCACAACTACATTGTGCATATCATACACCTTGGCTTTCCAAGGACCGACCATTTCTGTTTTCTCCTGTCGCCTCCAAGTCAATTGGGGCAAAAGAACTGCCTGGGTAACATCAATCCCAGGCCTAAATATATTAGTTTGAGACATTGCAGACACTTCTTGCTTAACTTCCTCATCAGTTGCTGGAAAGCCGGCATCATCTAGAGCATTCATTACTTCCTTCTCCTTGTGTGAGATCATGCAGAGTGACCCAGGTGGGACTTTCCCATCCTCTGATCCATCACCCAAGAATAAAATGCTCTGATCTGATCTCTGAATCCTAAAACCATCAAAACCAGCCAAAGTCATGTCTGCCCTTAGATTTGCTCCCCTTTTCCAAATCTTGTAAGTATCTGAAGGGGCAATCCTTGAGATGAAAGGAATCACAGAACTCTCAAAATGAAATGTTATCTCCATATAGAAGTCTCTCATCCTTCGCATGGTCCCCACTAAGCGGGGCAATCTTCTGCACCATTTCGCCCATGCCAAAGGCTGATAATGCCTGATTATCAGCCGGGCAATACCCTCTTCTCTATTGCAAATAGCTTCCTGAAGCGCACTCCACCCCTGTTCATTTTGCAAACTCCAATCTGCCCCACCCACCATAAGCATCTCAGTGGCTACTTCATCACCAAGTTTTACAGCCAGGTGAAGAGGGGTATCACGATTTGGCACATCACGCCGATCAATTACAGCAGAGACGGCATCAGCCTTCTCTTCCTCGGCTATTGAAGCTGCTTCAGTGCGAATGTTGGATGGGTTACCGAGTTGTGGAAGACGCCCCAGTATTTTCTTGAGACCAGCATAGTCCTTCAATACGATGGCTTTGTGCGGAGGACTATGAGCATATCTTGTAACATCTATACCGGCCATCACTCAATAGAAACAGGGACCAACAAACACTAATAATTACAAGCTTGAGCTCATACCATCAACTGAAACTTGCTTGAGCATTAAGACTGTCCAGGCATTGAAATTTTGCGACGCAAACTTGCATGATCCAAACATCAAACATAAGAACAGGGAAATCGGAGCCTTGGATTGAACAGGTGAAACAGACTTAGTTGACAAATCGCCCTTTCGAGTTTCAAGCCCTATCAACCACAAATAAAACAGGCCCAATTTGAATCAGAAGCAAAGGGCAACACAGAACATAGGAAAAGAGAGAGTTGACACCAATAAGGAAAGTATCGTGCGTGGTCTCAGATCAAGCAATCGAAGAAGCAAAGATACTTACCTTCTTGTTCTCTACTGTTTTGCTTCTTCGATGAGTCCGGAGGAGTACAAGATTGAAACCGAAGGGAACCGAATACTCAACCGCCCCAGCTTGTCCTCTCCGCAAGTAGAAAACAAAAAGGGAAACAGCAAAGATCCTTATGATCCAATCCAGATCAGACAAACATAAGAACATGCATGTGGTTGTAAGCAGCAAAATTATATCATAAAAAATTATAAAAGGTTTTAAAAAGCAAAGAAAAAAGTAAGGGGGAATTCGTTAACGAATGAGGAAAGGGTACAGAATCAAGGAAGGAATACAAGGGAGCAACAAAAACCCGCCATTCAAGCAAGGAAAGGAACTTGTTTATGTTGTAAAGGCATGGCTGAAAAGATAGCCACAACCCAGAGACAGAAAAGGGATGATTGGAAGTGGAATAATATAATACTTTCAATCAGTTAAGGTAATGCATGTGAGAGATTGAGAAAAGTGCAAGATGAAATTTCCCTCCTCTCAAGTTAGGGCCAGAAGAAGAGAAATAATGAGGATATAGAGCAGTAAAAGAGGGGCCTCCAATGGGGGCTCGGAAAGCACTTTGGTTGAAGCTGATCGGTAGAAACATGCGCTTTTGAAAACACGGGGAAAGTGAAAGTCAAGGGTCAGAGAAAGAGAGAGGCGAAGAGAGATAGAGAGAGAGGCGGAGGGTCCATAACAGTGGGAAAGCAGCGTATGAGGGCCGATTATGGATGGAAACTGCTTTGCTATTTCCTTTTCAGTTTCACAGTGTCAATCAAATTTGATTAATTTCTCGATTTGACTCTCAATTTATGGGGCTGAATGAGCAATGATTAAATTTTTTTTGGGGGGTGAAAAGCGCAATCATCACCACCATTTAATTTTAAACATATATCCATGTCCCTTCTGGGCGTTTCATTGTTTATAGGCCCCAACAGTGCCTTTTATCGAATACGTTTCGCTATAATGTCAGTCAAATGGTCCTTGCAGAACAGAACGTGTCTCAGGTAAAATAAAGAAACTCATCCCCCCGGATTATCACTACCACCTGTTGTTCTTGCCAAGGGGAGCATGACCTAATAATATATTACTAAAAAAATTAATCTTTTCATCCATTCATTTATGTATAATGTAATCCTTTTCAAGTTATGATCTGATGTGACTCAATTTTTAAAATTTTAACCTTTTTATATTTCAATCACTTGTCTATTCACCTTTTTTATATTATTATTCTTACCGTCTATGATGTCATTCAAAATGGCAAAAATCATTTACAGCTCAGCTTCCATGTATTTTTCTTTTCTTTTTATAAAATATGAACAGAAGAAGGAAATATGGAAAGGAGGAACGATGGCCACGAACCCCATCCCCACCCAATTTTCTGGGTTTGATTCTATACATGAAGCATGAGCCACCAAACTTATTTCTTCCGTTTTACGTTCCACTTCAGGTTATAATAGTTTCCATGAAACGTGAATTCTAATTTGTAACAGGTTTTGAATTGAGTTGTGGAAAATGGAGATGCAAATAATATCAGATCATAATAAAAAATTCACAGTTGAAAAACTCAATTAAAAGTAAATCAATGATTTTAAAACTAAAAGATTAATTTTTCTTATATTATTTTTGTGTCTTAAGCTTTATTTGTTTCGGTGAACCTCTTTTTGTTTATATGTCTATCATTATTTAAACTTTTCATTATATTTTAAAACTAGTGTTATTTCATCAATTTAATGTATGATTGCTATTTTAAACTATTGATTCCTTTTTTTTTTTCACCCAAGGAAAATACTAAAAAAATAAGACGAAGAATACGTGGTCCATGTTTTTACCATGCACGACTGACCGAGTCAGCGGAAAAATACAATAATATTTTTTAATCACAGACTTGACCGATAATTCGTATCAAATTTAGGTTTTCTTGATTGCGTGTTGCTCTCCGTGGAATTTGGAAACAACATTGGAAAATCGCACTCGAGTCTCGATGATTCAAAGTTGCAGATATGCTACACGGATCATAAAAACTATAGGTTCACGTAACCGCTATTATAATTATAATTACAATAAAAGAACGTAATTTTTTTGGGCAATAATACAAACGTAATAATATTGATCGTATTTAAAAAAAAACTGTATGAGTGAGAATGGCCAAAAAGCTGGAATTCACCCAAAAAAAAAGGCTGAAAACTTAAATCAACCCGTTTTATGCAGCCGTACGTGTTTGCAAAAGTCTGAAAACTTGTGTTAAACGAGCTGAAGATTCAACAAGATGATGATTATAATCATTTTTTATTAGGAAGCACCATGGATTACTCAATAAAATAGAAGTGGGCCTCTAAAGGCAATATGGGCCCGACACAAAGAGCCATTGCAGGAGAAGGCCCGCTGGGTAGGTA
>QFDD01004411.1:17875-32553 GCA_006871305.1 Vachellia collinsii | reverse complement strand
TTTCTTATGCACAAACTGTCTTTGTGATGTATCTATATGTGAAGTGATGCAAGAAACACACCTAGGTGAAGCATTGAGTAGCAACTTGATTTTAGGGGCTTCATAGATTATGCATTGATGATAATAAATAATATTTATAAGAAATGCCCTCTAGTGTTCTACTTTAGGAATAACCTTAGGTTGGTATATCAACCCTAGGAAAGGAAAGTTTTAATCAGTTAGGCATATCAATAATTTCCTTTAATATGTGCAAGGGTTTTAGGGTTGCTCTAATTCTCACAAAAAAATGGTCTCCTAGTTGCTCTCATCATACAGATGAAGACTTCATTTGACAAGTTTGACCCTTAAGGAACTCTGAAGCTGCATAGTGATTAACCTCGCTGAATAGGTAATAGCTAGGATAAAATCTTCACAATAACCTTATGAGGAGATTCCCATAATCTCACACAGAAGAATAATCAGTTTTTTCCTTTTTCCTGAGGAGGTTCTAAAAACCTCACATGGCAGAAAACCATTTTGAAGCCCCTTTATATTTTCCACAAAAATGGGACCTTCTTTTTTTATTTTTTATATATGAAAATGACGTCTGAATGAAAAAAAAAATAAAATAAATGGAGCAATTAATCCATACAGTTATACATGAGGATCTCATGCAGTTTAGAATTATCAATTAGAACATACTAATATAAATTAGAACAATTAATATGCACAATCAATTGGGACAAGGAACATAGAATCTTTTTCAGTATACTTTAATTTTTATCCCATAAACTATGATGGTCAGTCTCTCTTGAAATGCAATCTTCCTTTTCCTTTGAGCCTCCACCGCATTTGACCCATGCAAACAAGAAAAGAAAAGGAGAAAAATATAACATGGTTAGTTATTGCACGATTGAAAACTAACATTGAAAACAGAATTTACAATGAAGCATGACGTATATTTTAATGTCTTTTCTCTTTAACTCATGAGAGAATCCTTTAGAAAGAATTGGAAATTTGTCTCTCTACATTTCTCCATTGCCTCCTCTCTCCACTCTATTAAACCCTACCTCTCCTTTTTATATGCAACAATTAGGGTTTGCTTATTGATTTTTTAATTTTCAACATTTTTTTCTATTCATGAAATTAGTGTATTTGAAATTGATCAATATAAATGAGGGATTTTTTTTTTTTTATAATTTTCGCTTTTTATTTTTTTATTACTTTTCTATTCATGAAATTGCCTAACTTGAAACTAATCAATGTAAATGGGGTTTCTTTTTTATAATTTTTGTTTTTTATTTCTTCTTGATGAGCAAGAATCATATTTTCCAAATCTAAACCCAGCCATTGTTAATTTTTTTTATTCCTTAATGATATTTCTTAGTTTGGGTGTCAACCATTATAAATGATGAGCAAGGAAAACTTTTCTAAAATCTCAATTGCAAAAGTGTCATCATAAATGACACTTTTGAAAGGAGTTTTTTTTCTCCAAATTATAAGAAATGATTAACTAGGATTTTTTTTCCTCAATTATTATTATTATTATTATTATTATTATTATTTTTGTAGGGTTTGGGACTAAATAGGATGTTTAGGGTTGCATTATTTAATAAATCATGATCTCCTTTCATTTGTAAAGTGGGATTAGATCGAAGGTATTAAAACTATCTGGCAACCTTCAATTTTTGAAGTTACAAATGAAATAGGGAAAAAGTTGTAAATTAAGATTCTTTAAAGTAACTTCTTGGTTTTTTTTAACCATCATAACTTCTTGAGTTGAATTGATGTAAATTAAGTAAGGTTCAAAAAATCAGAACGAGCATTGAACCAGTCGAGACAGTGGGTCAAGGGTTAATGGATCAGATCGGGGTTAGACCGGTCATATTAAAATAATGATATTTAATTGATAATATTAAAAAATATAATACTTTTAATAATATTTAATTTCAAAATATTTATCTTTATTGGCTAAAATATTTAAGTCACTGTAATTAATAATAATTTATAATAAAAAAATAATTAAAATTCATTCATCAATCATAAAACGCAAAGAATTAATCATAAAAAAACCATGTGTAGTATAAAAAAGAAAAAGGAAGAAACACCATCTAATTCTTCCGTTTGTCACTAAATATGAATAAAAACAATAAACGAAAAAAGAGAAATTGCATTAAGGTCCCACACAAGAAAATTAATATCAGAAAGGTCTCAAATGTTGTTACTGATAACTCATTCACTTATCAATGGTACTCTTTACTTGTTATAAAAAACCTTTTGAGACCTTTCTAATATTAATTTTTTTACGTGGGACTTTAACATAATTTTCAAAAAGAAAAAAAGCAAAGGAAGCATATAATTTTTTTTTTAAAAAATATGACCCGGTCAACCCGATCCCCGATTCAAAATTAAACAGGACTGGATTATGGATCGGTTTGCTAATTCACTGGTCAAACCGGCCAATCCGATCCCATTTTTTGTTCTTTGAAATTAAGACATTTTCTTTTTGCTGCAACATAGAAAGTCACTTTTAAGACCCCAATAATAATTACAAAATGATTTTTATTGAGCTTCTTGGAATTTTATTTTATTTCTAAGTATTTCTACACACATTTTATTTCACTTTGTATAACTCTACTTTTAAGCATTTTTTTTTATGTTTTTACAAATAATTAAATATTAAAATGCAAAACTAGAATATTTGAGAAATGCATTTTTCCACAAAAAAGAATATCATTTTCTTTCTTTTTCATTATATTAGATAATACTCCCACCGGCCTAAAATAACGGCTATTGTTTGACCTCATCTCCACATAATTGTCACTCTAAGATAACATTAATTACAACATTTCCAATTTTATCTTTCAATAAGAAGTGGTTATTAATGATAAAGTTTTCATAATGAATAAAAATATTAGCTTTTAATCCTTATATAAAATTTTAAAGGTTCAACTATTTCATTCAGTCTAGAATTTTTCATTAAAGATTCTAAATTTTTATATCAATCAAAATGTTTATCAAAGTAGCATAATATCAATCATAAATGGACAAAAAAAAAAACTTTCATGTAAATCAGAATAAAACTTAAATAATATATTTACCTTAAATTGCGTAAAATCATTTTTTTTAAAAAAAAAAGCTAATTCAAACATTCAAACTTCAATTTTAGTTTAAGGGTACAATTGGAATAACTCAAACTCAGAATGATATGATTCTATGATGGTAGCTCCTCAAATAACTTGAAACGGAATCAAACACTATTCACATGCCTGGAAACAAAGGTTCAATCAGTGGAAGGATTGACAAATAAGCATCTATAGCATAAGTTAATTGATAGATTATGCCAATATGCCTATTAACTAATTCACAAACCCACAAATTACCAATAACTTCGATATCCCTTAAGCTAAGTGCCCAGTTGGCAGAAGAGACTTTTACGAAATTCCTAGGTACCAGGATTAAAAGAAACTGGCTCATCGATCTCCCTGGTTTCATTCCAAATAAGCATCATCAACATGCTCCACGACGCCAAAGCTAACACTTGAATCATGTTCTGAATGCTGTTTAAACAATTTGTAGAGAAAAAAAGCCAACTGGGTAAGCCAATGAAAGATTGGAAACATATTCTGCTAATAAATGCTTCTCTTGAGAAATCGAACCATTAATTTTACCAGAAACAATGATGGCCATCAGCAAAGCTCAAGAACGATCTCCATTGGACCTTGTGCGGGTCAGCCGCCGCCGCCGCCTTGGTACATTAGATGCATCTTCACCTGCATCGCTAATTATGCGCAACTCTTCATCAACATCATGGTTGTCACGAAGACCCAACAAATTTTGACCCCACAGATAGCGTCGGTCAGATGAACCTCTTGTTGGTCGACGATACCTTGTCCATGCTCTTGAACGCGGCCTTGGCTCCTGTGCATTATCAATTGATCCAATCATCTGAAACAAGAAGAGGGTTGTCCACCAATTCCCCCCATTCGGATCGCTCATGCTACCTTCCCGATCACCAGAGAACCTACCATCTCCATTTTCAATGACATAATCACCCACAACCACAGCACCAGGAATGGCAGACCGAACAGCACTGACAATATCACCATATTCTCTCTGTCGCTCAAGATGTCGCCAGGCTCTTACCCTTGAAGGATCAACATCAGAGGGATGGGTTGTCGGGTGAACTCTCCTGGCATGCCGACGCAATTCAAGATAATTACCAACAAATAAGCAAGAATCCCTAGAGCAACTTCTCTTCTTCAAATTGAGATAATTTCTAGCCTCTTCAACAACCTCCCAACCCAGCACTGTTCCTCGACATAGGGGACATTTCAAGCTCAATTTTGACTTGGATGAATTATCCTCAAGCTCAGCCCTGTCCTGCAAGGTCCCAGAATCAACAGTTTCTAAAATGCCTTCATTAGGCGAGTTGAAATGTCTACTTGGATCTTGAACATCACCCTGTCTTGATCCTCGAAGCAATCCAACAGACAATACAGTATTGATTTCATTTTGGTGATTTTCATTACCATCATTCAAGTCAGGTTGCATATTGAGATTAATATCAGAACTATTACCAGAGTTGTTTGTGTTTACTAAAGAACTGGATAAATTTGAACTGTCCTTAGAATTGGCCTGCATTTTTTTAAACCGGTCCAAGCAATTTGAATGCCTATAACTTGTATCACAGATGTAAGATCTGCAGCCCTTTTCGTAAGAGCTGCAGTGAAGGAGAACAGCATTATGTGGATGATCCATGCAAATAGGACATGAAACTTCATCCAATTCTTTGTGAAGAGCATGGACATCTGAATCACTATACAATCTTCGTTTAACAGCAGTCATCTTCCACGCACAGTAATAACTACTAACAATATTGAACTAATCAGAACAACATATGATGCATGTAACCAACCAAATATTACTTCCATTTTTCAGAATGTGATAACATGCCAGATAAGTACGACACATTTTGACATACAAATTAAAAATTAATCAAATTAATATAAAAGGAGATAATCAATTAAAAACACATTTAGTTTCTGCATAAAGCCAGAAAAAGGTATGGTAATGAGAGTAACAAAATACAAAACTGAAAATAACTAGCTCAATTTTCATCACATACGTTGGTCCTGGTAAGGATATTTTGGGGGGTGAATTCGTGGGTAGGTGAATGCATAATATTAGGGCTCACCACCAATCAATACGACTCATCAACGATTTTCATATGTTGGCCTTGTAGAGCCAATATCATCATACTTGGGGTGAGCATTGATCTAAGATTCTTACATGTTAATCTTGCATATTAACTTGCATTTTCTACTAATCTACCATTAATCTTCATTTAACAAGAAATGAAAAAAAGAAAGAAAGAAAGAATACTATACCAGCCAACTAAGCTGACTGTTGATTAATTTTTTTTTTAAAAGATCTATTAACCAAACCTTAGATGATGGAAAAAAAATAAAAGCTATTATCTGCAATGTGCAAATACAGGGTTCAAAACTATAACTTAATAAAAGAGAAGGATATGTATTAATGCCTTGTAAATTGTAACAGAGAAGAACAATTGGCCTCCTTAGATTCAAAATCATATCAAACCCCATGTTCAATGGAATAATGGAACCTAGAACAGCAATATAGATGGCCTTTTTTAGTACTAAAGAATAAATGGAGTACATCAACAAATCCAGGACAATATTTAATTCATACAATCTTCCAACACAACAGACAATCTACAAAATTATACCATATACATAACTTACCAAGAGAACAAGCTTTAGTTATTTCCCTACTGAAGGCTTCCGAGTCTCAAATTGTATTTACAGAATCTTACTTAACTTCACAAAAGAATCAACACTCATGCAATGCTCCAATGCACGTTAAATAATAATGAAGTAATGCATACTAAAATCTTTGGCAAATATATAATTAACGAACACTTCTGCACAACAGAATCACCAACTATGCCCAAAATCTGCAGGTTTCACACCAAAAAGGAAGAAAAAGAAAAGTTTTAGCAACACAAGATATCAATCTTACAAATCACAGGAAAGCAACAGTAAGAAAGAAGAATCATCAAATAATAAGGGCACAATTAAACTGTTTCCTTAACCTTTCTCTAGGACTGTTCCAATTTTAATCACAGCACAAATTTTGCACGGGCCTAAGTTGTTATCCTTTTCGGAAACTAAATTGGCATAATCAGGAAAATAATTACGAATAGTTTCAAGTGGCCCAGAACTAAAAGATTGCAGCAACGGACGATGGCTACAGAAGGTAAGGTTAGCAAAGGGTGCAGGACTATTTCCTGTAATCCAATATAATCAAGTGTTAACATCTAGCAAGATTTTGTTTTGCAAATAAAAAATTAGTCTCAGAATTGAAAGATCATCATGGCAATATCAAATTTATATGGATACATCATCAACTGATATATTCATATTGATGTGGCTAATCGGAGGAGCTAAATAAGACTTGGCACCGAGAACATGGCACCTTTCAACAACCAAAGTAGGATCAAGGCGTGAAACAATTCAGAGACGATGGTGAAGCATAAACGAAGCTGCCAGAGGCAGATGATAAGCAGAGTTCTAAAACTCAAGAAGACCGTAGGAATTGTCGCATAAGGTTCCCAAACCCAGATCAATATCCGATGGCCAAAACAATGAAAGAAACCCTACTCAAACCCTTAAAAATTAAAATCAAATGAAAATCTAAAAGAAAACACATTACAACAGGAGGAAAAAAAAAATCAGAAACACGAATTGAGAGCGCGATCAAGTTCAATCAGGATCCGTAAACATATATTGCAAATGAAAAACAAAATAAAATATTTAGTAGAATTAAAGGCGCGGGTATTTACGAAGAGGGTTTGAGATTTTTTTTTGGGCGCTGGGGTTGGTCTCCGCAAAGATTGCGTGGAGGAACTGCCACAGATACAAAGAAGGCAAAAATACTTGAAATTGGAAGGCATAAATGCGAAAAAGAAGGTATTAATAAAGCTTTGAGGAGGCGGAAGAGTGGGACCCACGACAGAGGACTCAGCGGCTACAACTGCCCCATGGTTGAGGGCTTGAGGCCCTGAAGGATCGAGGTGAGGTTGGCTAAGGTGTTCCCTCGGTGTCATTGGATTATGCGTTTGTTTATTTCCCAACCCCTGAAAAATTATTTTTATTTAAGATAAAACTTCTTTCATATATTTATTTAGGTTACATAAAATTAATTTTAAAAATTATTTCTAAATATATTTCTTTTTTGTTAACTGGTATTATTAGATTATTTCATTTTGAATCCTTAATAAAAAAATCAGCATAAAAATCAGTTAACATATAATGAAAAAATTAAATAAATTATTTAGTTTCAATATAAATTTTACAAATATTTATAGATATAATTAAATTAGATATTAATCAGTTAGCTTTTATATTAAAATAAGAAATATCAATTCATAATGAGACAAATTAATTAGAACAATTGACACATAATTAAATAAAAAAAAAATCATATATTGTATTTAGTTTTACTAATCTAAAGCCAAAATTAATTGATAAGATCCGATGTGTATATACAAACGTATTATAAATATTATAGTATAAATGTTTATAAATATGCAGATTCTTAAAATTTCACTTTATAATTAACAATTGTAAACTTCATTATCTTTATATTGTATCATAATATAAATTAATTCTTACATATTGTAAGTTTTTTATAGTTAAAAAAAGGGTTAAAATATACATTTAGTTATTTAAGTTTATATCAAGTTTTAATTTAATCCCTTAAATTTAAAAAATGCACTTTTAGTCTCTTTTCATTAATGCCATTAGTTTTACTTAACAGAAAATGTTAATTCAATCATTGTTCTACAATTAAATGATGTTAAAATATATTTAAATATTGATCATTTAATATTCTTATTTTTATATTTTAAAATTTAACCATATTTTATCATTATTTAATTACAAAATCATAATTTAAATTTGCTGAGTCACCATTTTCCGTTAAGTAAAACTAACGGTGTTAATATTAAAGGATTAAAAGTGTACTTTTTAAATTTAAAAGAATAAACTGAAATTTAAGGTAAATTTAAAGAATTAAACATATACTTTAACCCTTAAAAAAAGATATTGTAATTTTTGAAAGGGTTTTTTAACTATAAATAATAATTGCACTCCTTGGAAAATCTGATAGAACTTTCATCTCTACGTTTTTCCCTTTGTTCGTATTAACCTTCTAAGACGTATATTTTTTCAGTGGCAGATCCGTCAATGTACAAGCCTCATCCTCCCGCCTTCTTTTCGCCCACACCTTGGACAATGGATGATCACCTCGGAATGTAATCTACCATTAACATTCAATATTTCGAATTCACACTCAGTTACTCAGAAGCGGAAAGTCGGAGCTCCTTTCTCCTTCTCTTCTTTCTGCGAATGCCCCAAGTTTGTGGCTCAGAAACTTCCATGTCGATAACTTGAAACTTGGAACGAATTTCCGAAATCACCCAAATGGCGAGCATTTCCACATGCTTCACTCTGATACCAAGCTCTCGATTCTACAGTCACTCTCAGAATTTATGTAAAGCTTCGTCTTTCACTAAGCCCCCAAACCTGTTCCCAGTGGTGCAAAAGCCAATCTTCCTGGGATTCCCCAAAAGGGTTAGGGATTATCGGGTTTTAGTGCCGAGTGCGAGGGCGAGTGTTGATGTGGCTCAAGGTATTAGACCGGGAGGCGTTGTGGAAAGTGATAAATTGCCGTCTGATGTGAGAAAGCGGACGATGGATGCTGTGGATTCGTGTGGAGGGAGGGTGACTATTGGGGATGTGGCAAGCAAGGCTGGGCTCAATTTGAATGAGGCCCAGAAGGCTCTTCAGGCTCTTGCTGCCGACACCGATGGATTCTTAGAGGTAGTTATCTGGAAGTTTGTGAGGTTGCATCCTGCGGAACGGGCTCTGAGCCCTTGTTTCATTAGGCCTATTTTAAGTTTTTGATTCGTGAGTACAATTGTTCCAAGATGGTATGTTGCAGGTTTCTGAGGAAGGTGATATTCTGTATGTGTTTCCAAAAGATTATCGGTCAAAGCTTGCAGCCAAGTCATTTAGGATTAAAGCTGAACCTTTTCTTGAAAAGGCAAAGGTGTCAGACGTTGTCACATTCTCTATTGACTGTTGCTGTCTTGCTTCGTGCTTTGGTTTTTAATGTTATTTGACATTGCCTTTGACAGGCTACTGGAGAATACTTGATAAGGGTTTCTTTTGGGACGGCACTTATAGCGTCCATTGTTCTTGTTTATACTACGATAATTGCTCTGGTTTCTAGCAGAAGGTACTTAGCGATTTTATCATATGCTGAATGCTTTAAATTGAGTTTTATTGGTCCCAATTCGTAAGAATGAAACGTTTTGATATCTTTTGTCATTTGAATGCATTAATCATGTCACTTAATTACAGTGATGAGGACAATCGTGGAAGGCGGGGAGGTAGAACATATGATTCAGGAGTCACTTTCTACTTCAATCCAGTAGACCTCTTCTGGTAAAATATTTATTTCCAAATCATAAGCGGGTTTCAAAAGCACTTTGCTCAAAGAAAGGCGTGATGCGCTTATTTGATTAAACAATTTGGAGACTACCATATTAATAGTTGCATTTGGGGATGATGAGGTGGGGGTAGGTGATTTCTCATTTATATCTTAAGAATTGTGTTTATAAAAACAATTTAAATGGTTTTGCTTCTTGGCATAGATGATTTTCTGCCGACTGGAATTAAAGAACAAATTTATGGCAGTTCTCTTGGTATACGTGCCTGCTAAAAAGGACCCAAAAAGAAGAGGAGAAATAAAAATAAGACAATAGAATAGAAGGTGGAGAAGAAGAGGATAGTGTGAAGAAATTGGTGTGATTGTATTACTGCGATACAATGCAACATAGAAAATGGAGTTCCGTTTAAATTTTGATGCCAAAACTATGCAATTAAACATGTTCACTTGCTGATTAAAGTAAACCAGTCGTACTATCTATAGTTATGAGTCGATTCTTGTTTTTCAGTTCATCTGCTCTCAAGTCTTGTTTGGTATCAAGGCAATCCCTTTCTCTTGTACAAAAAAAAATGTGATATATATTATTCATTGTATTTGTATCCCTATTATCTTAATGAATAGTAACTAATCTTTTTTTTTTAAAAAAAAATTAATTCTTTCATTCAAGGGTACAAAGTACATTTCTTATACACAAAAATCGCTTCTTCCCATTCCATTTAATTTTGTAAGCCAACTAGCCCTTAAAAGTGCATTCTAAGATAGGGATAAAGTTCTTGACTCTTGATTATAGGAGCATTGATTTCATGAGAGATTTTGCTGCTCCATTGTCAAAGTCTTGAACATTTTGTGTCTTAGTTGTTGGTCCTGAAGAGAAGGCAAAGATGAATTTCAGCCATTACAGCCTTTTTTATTATGTTAGACGTATTATTACTCCTCTCAATCCATATCATAGTATATCTGTAAATGACTTGTGTAGTTGCATTTAACCCAAAAAAGTGATTTTTTTTCAAATGAATTTTGGTGACATATCTATAATTTTATATGATTTGCAAGGTACTGGGATCCTTATTACTATAGGAAACGACGGATACAAACTGCTGATGATGAAAAGATGAACTTCATCGAATCGGTGTGTGATGCAAATGAATCTTATTTGTCTTTCATGTTTGTACCTTGTTCCATATAAAGAAAAATGTTATTTTTTAATTGTTTCTCTGTAGGTCTTCTCATTTGTATTTGGAGATGGCGATCCAAATCAAGGAATTGAAGAAGAGAGATGGAAGTTGGTAATATTTGAGGACTGAATTTAGTGGTCCGTTGCCATTAATAAATATTTTCTACTCTAATTCTTTTTTTTTTCTTTTTGCAATTTTTTTAAAGATTATCATGTTATCTCTGTCCCTTGTCAAAGTTATTCTTCTATTTTTTCTTGTAAAAAAAAACTTGTGGGCTACTTTGTCATCTTTAAAGTGCTCAGTATTGCTTTTTGCTTTTGACCTTTTCCTGGTTCACCATCTTATTCTAAAGCCAATCTGCCTCTAAACATATATCGTCATTTATTCTCTTGGATTATATCTTCCTTAGCATTTTATTTTCCCTGATATACGATCATTGTTCTGCTTTGGTCATTTTATTTGCAGATTGGGCAATACATAGCATCTAATGGTGGTGTGGTAGCAGCTGAAGAATTGGCACCTTTCCTTGATGTGGAGTCTACAAAGGAGCTTAAGGTGACTTAGCTTTTTTAATAGTACTTGACATTTTTTCCCTGTGCATTGTGTAGTGTCTGAGAAATAGTTGTATATTTCTTGGTTTATGAATAGTGTGGCTTTTGTAGAATTAATTTTTTATATTTATATCTTACCTTGTATATTATAGAGTTTGCTTTGGCATCATTGAGTTTGTTGATGATGAAGAAGCAACTGGAAGAAAAAGGATAGTAAAGAAGAAATGGGGTATTGTTTTCTTTGTATTTTTAAAACCTCTCGTTCGTTTGTTCAAATACACATACCAAACAAAAATCATTCCAAGATTCTGTTCATTCTTTCTGACAAGCTCCATTGCATTCTATATCCCATTGCTATTCTTTTCTCTTTTCCCATGCCTTAAGGGGGAAAAAATCCTTTCTGTATACCAAATGGGGCCTAATTGAGAACTTTTAACATGGAGTTGAAAATATTAAACATCTGTGATATTTTGTTGGTTACCATTCTACCATTTCTTTTTTTTTTTCTGATTTAAAAATGCATATAAATAGAAAAAACAATTTCTCTATTTCTTAACTCACTAATCCTCAAATTATATGCTTAAACTGAGAATCATATCCTCTTTAATTAATGTTGATTTGATCCTTGTAATTTTCTTACAAGTAATCAAAGTTAAAAAAAATGTTTCTTAAGCAATAGTTAAGCTTACTTATATGTAATTCATGAATACTCTTCAGTATTTTAATGTTATTTTAGTTTATAAATTTGATTGATTTTGATCCCTTGTCCTTGTTTGCCCACTTGAGGCTCTTGAACAGTGTCTTGTATTTTTTATGTTAGATTTGACTAACCTTACTCATTAGCTGCACAACATAGTTCAACTTGATCAACTGACATTAGTTTGCATTGAAGGTGATAAATGTCTCATTTAATTTTATTACAATTAGCAGATAAATATAAGGCACCGCACAAATGGTTTTCATGTTTACTTTTTTTTTTTAATTTAAATTCGGTGTATTTTCTTATTGCCCAGCTGTTTGACCTTCAATCCTTGAATAAGTGCAGGAAGATGAGTCCTATATATTACCTGTTCTTTTGCGATTTGAAGGCCAGCCGGAAATTGATGAAGAGGTATGTTGGTACAGTGTAATGGTTATTAATACCTAAACTTGTTCATTTTTCTTCATCATTGCTTTCCTAATGATTTTATTTTTTTTCTTTAAGAATGTTCTATGTGGCTTCCCTCCATTTGGTATAGATTGCATATCTATGTGAATAAGGATATGATTAAACATTATGATTCATAGAAAACTGTCCTTCGCTTAAGCACAATGCCCTTCCACAACCCACTAGGATGTAGTACTTCAGGGAATGAATTTTGTTTTCTGTTTTTTATTTACTCGCTGAATATTTGTTATGCAGGGAAATATTCTATATAGGTTTCCATCTCTGCAACGGACTGCTTCTTCACAACGCAGTAGACGGAAAGAATATGTGGGAAGAAGATGGGCAGATTCGGTTGGAGGCATTGAAAAGTTTTTCAAGGAGAATAAATGGCAATTCAGGTTCTACATTGCATTTTTTATGATCTATTGGTTTGTCCTCTCATTAAATTATAACATGGATAATTCTTCTTTTGCAGTAAAACCAGTGCATCAGAAAAGGCAATGGTCATAGGCCTGGGTGGTCTTAATCTGTTTGGGGTTATTATTCTTGGAACTATGTTGAAGTATGCTCTTGACATGATTTATTAGTGAGTTATTTTCCTCTTGTATCAGATTTTCAGTGTCCTCACGTGGGCTTTTCTTTTGTCCAAAGAGAAATGGCAGTTGCACCGAGTGGCTTCATTCGATTTGTGGCCGACATATTTCCTCTTCTACAGGTATGACTTGAAATTTGATTTTTAAGAAATTTAGTTACTTCTTGGTCCACCTGCAAAGCTGAAAATTCTGGGAAATTCTCCTAATTGGAGAAACAAGGAAGAGTGGAAGATTGTAAATTTGCAACTATGAATGTAGATTGTTATTTAATTCCAGATCCTGATGTAGTCATTCAGCTAGTTCAGGGTGTAGATAGGACGTAGGCATCACTTTTAATTCTGTAGTTGCCCTATTAACACTTCTGGCTCACATGCGTCCATCTCTCTTTGACATCTATATTTTCAATGATCAAGGGGCAGAAAACATTACCATGAAAAAAAGAAAGAAAGATGAGAGGGAAACCGGATGAGGATTTAGTAGGTAATGAGTAAAGTGATAATAACAAAAGTGTGTTAGCTTTTTTTAAAATGAAATATAATAAAAGGGATTATGCTGATTATAGCAAATCATATTACTTGCTGAAGTGAACCTTGGCTCATAGATGAGGTAAATCCCATCCATAACCTGTTTGTGCAAAACTTATAGCCATTAACACTTGGTATCATGTTAACCAGTAATATCATGAGTTAGCCAGTAAGAGTCTAGGATTTGAAACGTGGTTATAACAACATTATTGGATTGATAGAAAAGTGTGGTGGTTTGGCTAATTGTTCTGCTTATAGTGTGAATCCTTGTTTTTATAGTTATCAAACATTAATTTAACTTTTCTGTAAAATGGGTGTTGAATGATTAATTTTTTCAGATTTATGCTGGTTCTTTCTTTACAATTCCTCTGGTTAGATGGTTCTTTATTCGCAAGTGGAATGCTGACATTGAAAAGAGAAACCAAGCTAGGCAGCAGTGTGCAAGAGTACTTGAATTGCCTGACATTTCACTAAGGCGGAAGGTAGCCATATTTGAGGTTATCTATGATTCGTTTTGTATGGACTGCTGTCTCTTATTTTAGTGGTATAGTTTTGTTGTTTGGTAACATTGGTTTGATAGTTCTTCATAGTTTTTCGTTTCCCCTCAATTCTTCCCATCACCTGTGCTGCCTTTCGCATCAATCTGTTGTGGTCTGCACAAGAGAAATACCTTAATTTTCAGCCTTCCGTAGATCCATATAATTTTGATACTGAGCGTCAAACTCTGTCTTTGATAAATGATAAGGTGTGTTGTATATACAAAAGGAAACTTATGACCAAGATGTGCAAGGATAAAACACTGCAGACATCTTTAAGAAATTAAAAAATTGATTTTTGGTTATTTTCTTTGAGAATGGAAAATTTATAGGCAGGATGGAAGACTAGATATCCAAGGTAGTTTGTTAGTGATACTACCTGCCAAGTGTCCCAAGTACTTATTATGATTAATCTATTTTGGAATTGATTTTGTTCAATTTTAATCTTTAATGATATCATCTGAGCACTTGATATTTTGAAAAAGATAGTTTGAAAGAAGTTCGTGTATTTCATTAAATGCATTGCATATGATTTCCTTATTGTGGATTTGTTTTGTTGGGTGCTGCTCATGATTTGATCACGCTGACAGGTGTATCTCTATTGCCATCTTCCCCCCTCCCTCCCCCCCCCCC
>QFDD01004411.1:0-17855 GCA_006871305.1 Vachellia collinsii | reverse complement strand
AAAAAAAACATTTTAATTATAAGGATGTATTAAAATAATTTGTTGGGGCAAAAAAAAAAAAAAATTGTTTCTTACCATATGGCAAATTCCATCTGGTAATTTTTATTTGGACTGTTTATACCTTGAGTTTAAACTTGAAAAATAGTACTAGCTATTCACCGAGTCAAGGAACTTGGTTAATTTAATAGAACTAGATGTCGGCTTCTGTGCAAAAGTTTAGTTGTGTATGGATTACTCAGCATAATCCTCCTGAGACAGTCTCCTTTATGTCTTTCAGCTTCTCAATGCCCGGGACATGGCCCAAAAGAGAGTCATCGGGCAGGATCAAATTTTGTACCGTACTGACACAGACTTATTTGAGCAAGAGTTTGAGGCTCGTGATTGGGACAAGAGATTTAGGGATCTGGAGAGATCTGATTGAGCAGGGTCAACTGTTGTATTGGTAAACTCTTTATCTCTTGCCTTATTTCAGTACATTGAACAGCCAAATTTCATCAGATAAATGGATAGCTTTGCATGCAAAATTTTGACATCGCCTTAGTTTAGCATTAACTATAGGGATTTTCTTTCTATTTGTCTGTTAAAAATAAATCCGGTTAGCCTGCATTGCATGGGCAGTTCAGCAATAAATGCCCTGGTTAGGCTGTTTAAAATACACTGAATAAATCCTTTCATAAAGTAATGCTTAATGACATCATATACATTAGAGGCTAGCGAAAGTCTACATTGATTGGTCAAGTGCTATAACATGCTATTTATTACTCCTTATAAAATCCACTTTAATGAAGAGAGTGAACTACAAAGTGGATTTTATTTTAAGGATCGGAGGGATAAGAGAGTATATCGTGTAGCTTCAATCATTACTTTTTGAGAGGTTGAAACTGAGGGTGAAGCTGTGCATATTTTCTGACTTTGAGGGTAACTCATTGTACTTTCATATTGTTACCAGAGGGTATTTTAGTTATTTGACCTCAAAATTTGGTCATTCATCTCGTTTCATTCTATTACCAAAGTAGTTCTGTTCAGATTAATTTTAAAGAAGGCTAAATTGTAGCAGATTTTTATGACATAAGATAGGTCCATATAATAAATGCAAAATAGCCATTAAAGCAGTTTACTCTAGTTTTCAACATGACTACTACTGAATGTGAATGCATTTTTTATGTTATTTTGGTGGCTTTTTTTTTTTTTGTATTGGGTGTAGGGCCTTGAACACGAGTGTCGGCCGCCTGCCTAGATATAATCATTTGCCTTGGGTGGAAGTATCATGCTTGTTTCTGGTGAAATTGCAGTAGAGGCACTACTGCTTCAATCACTGATGCTGATGGCTACTAAGATGGCGAAGATGCTCTCACAATCTGTAGAATCCAATGGGAATTAACAAACGATTGGAACTATTTTTTCCAAATTTTTTACTGAGGCAGTACAGATTTCTGCAGGAAGGACGAATAAATATATATACCGCTCAGTAGGCGTGGCCTTTGTGTGGTCTCTTGTGATCCTGCAGAGTAATGGTTTTATTACTGCTTCAAGCTTTGATTACAGGCATTGTATCATCCAGCAATAAAGGGTAAAACTTAAAAGTTCACATTATAAAGTCTTTTTTTTAATGGTAAAACAAGCTCTGTTTTGTATGCATTCTTTCTGGGCACGGGACAGTTTTATCATTCGTTATCGGTAAAACAAGTTCACATTATCATTAGTTTTAAATAAACTCTGTTTAAAACTGTTAGTCCCTATAGTTTTAAAAGGATCTACACCTAATGTTAATACAATTAATTTTGCTTATGTGTCACTAATTCCATTAATTATAGTGAAATTTATTAATAATTGGACAAGGTAATATGAAAAAAAATTGTTGTATAATTTATCCTTGTAGTTTTAGCGATTTGATTGAATGACTGTGTTAATTAAACAGTTAAATTTAGAGATCAAAATAAAAGTTCGTTCAAAATATAAAGATTAAAACTAAAATTTATTCAAAATATAGGGATTAAAAATAAAATTAGTTAAAAGTACATGGACCTTTTAAAACTACAGGAATTAACAGTTTTAAACAAAGTAATCAAAACCATCATTTTTAAACTTCAAGGACCAAGACCCAAATTGAGGCAAACTATAGGGATTAAAAGTATGTTTAATCCTTTAAACTAATAGAAAACTTTGCCAAGTAGCAGCATAGTACAAGTCTTCTCTGTATCTATGGTTTAAAAATATTTGTTATATGCATGATTAACTTGTATGAGCAGAGTATTTCATCCACCGTAATCTTCACATAAATTTCGAAGAATGCCTAGCAAACCAAAAGCATCCTCAAATAAGAGTTGATCATACTTGCCTTTAATTCGATAACGAGGAGGAACAGAAAGGAGTACGGAAAACGGAAAGTTGGACGTGTCTCCATAAAATTAAACGAAATTGTAGAATTTACAAGCTCACAGTCAAGTAATCTATATATATTATATATCTTACAAGCAATTTCGGATGTATATACAGACACAGTAAAGACGCCCTGCTTTTGCCCCCTATAATCTGGTAGAATGTTCGATCATGAAACAAGCAGAAAATTGATAGGTACAATCAACTTATGCCATGATCTACATTTCAACTTCCACTAAAAGAATAAACAAATGAAGATATTGCCATCAGAAAAGAGAAACAACAGGCTAGTAATTGTGCTTACCCTTCAAGAATTCAAGCCAACCTCAATACTCGATGCTTGGAGATAATGGACAACGAATGGGGAAGGATGACCAAACAAAAGCAAAGCATGCCTCGGTATCAGGAATGAACACGTTTAGTTGTCTGCCGCACCTGATTGTGAGGCTTAGCTTTAAGGGCCATAGACATTGACCGGAGGCGACTAGTTATCTCAGTAAAAGATGGCCGGCTATTGGGGTCAGGGGACCAACATTCTTCCATAAGCTTCCTCCATTCAGGGTCACAACGTGGAGGAATTGCTGGTCGAAGAGTATTCTTCACAATCCCCCCTAAAATCATATGTTGCCAAGAAGGAAGCAAATCAATAATGCAAGCCAATAAAACATCAGTTTTGCTCAATTGCAACTTCGAACATGTACTACACCACGCTTGATTTTAATTGACTGCAGTCGTTATATCTTTTCAACACATAAATTTCTCAACATCAAATATATTTAAAGGAACAGAGAGATGGAGCAGGCAGAACGGCCTATCACATTCTCTGTGTGTGTGTGTGTGTGAAGACCTTTTCCGTTCATTTGATTTGTACTTTCAGCTTCATATATGAAGTCTTCTCAAAGCAAAGAACACCAATATGAAATTCCGTTACAGCTAGACAAGTTGCATGCAACAATTAAAAGACAGAAGCTCCAGTGCAACCTAAGAAATCACAAACCTCTATTCTCACACCACACGGATATCTGTCAGTTATATCAAATAATGCAGAAATTTATGTGGCCGCCTATAGAAGAGAAGGTTCACTTTGTAGTTCTAATAAAATTTAATCTTCTGTCTGAAAAGTAAGTTCAACTTATTTTTGAAGAAAAACTACTTCTGATTTTGTGTCACAGTCGATTAGCTGGGATTAAACTGCAGGGGCATGAAAATGGTATTGATTGAATATATCTTACCAATAATAGCACCACAATGCATATCTGCATAAGGTTCCTCCCCAGTCAATATCTCCCACATAGAGATGCCAAATGAGAAAACATCAACCTGTCAAAGTGATTCCACAAGCTAAATACCCACCAAAAAATTAATTTAATTCCTCTGGATTGAAACAAAAAAAGTAATTGAATGGTTTCACAGACCTTCTCAGAAACCCGGTTGCTACTGCCGTTCAACAGCTCTGGTGCCATCCAAGGAAGGGTTCCTCGCACACCCCCAGACACCAGGGTATTGCGTTTAATTCTTGATAATCCAAAATCTCCAACCTAAGATTTAATCAAGGAAAAGAGTTGCAAAAGAATAGAAATTAGTAACATTAGGTAAAAAATATTTTGGGGAGTCCAAACTAAATTAAGGGTATAACTATAATCAAATGATGAAACGCCTACAGCTCAAAAATTCATACTTGTCAATGACCATTTCATTTCCATCCTAAAAGCTTCAGCTATTAATTAAAGGCCGATGGATAGTTTCATTATAATCTTCAACGATTCTCCTCACTCAAGTACATGCCAACTATATACCTTGGATAAAAAGTATATTATTAAGAAACGGGGGCAACAAATGAAAATCTAGATCAATTGTTCATGGAGGTTTTCTGTCAAGTCAAGGATCACTTCATCCAGAATGTTTCAGCTATTATTAATCTATAAAAATTGCCATCCAACAGTATTAATAGATTTGACTTAAATTTCCTGTCTCCAAATAAGCTTCATTGCTTTAAATCAAATGCTACTGTACTCACATTCAGCAGTAAAAGGAGGCACTGCATCTTGCTTCAAGCAAGATGAAACTTGATTTTTAGAATCTAGACATCTCACCTTACATATGGGTCGTTGTGGATCCCTCAGATTGACAAGTAAATTGTCACATTTCAAATCAAAATGAACTATATTCTTTGAATGCAAGTATTCCATCCCAAAAGCTGCATCCATGGCAATTATTAGCTTTTTACGTCGATCAAGTAATCTGCATGAAGAGTTGGAGATTCAATCCATGCATCAATAACAATTCAACATTATATAGAGAACAAAAGTGAGGTTAGCATACCGATCCTTCTTGACAAGGACATGCCTAAGGGAACCGTTAACCATATACTCAGTTACAGTTGCCAAGGTTCCTCCAGCTCCATCAGGTACAACCCCATAAAACGCAACCACATTGGGGTGGTGAAGATTTGAGAGGATTTGTGCCTCTCTCCAGAAGTCTTTTGTCTAGCCAAGGCAATAAACAGTATCAGATTCAAGTGGATTTTATTTTCTTTTTTCTTTTGATGGACATGTGCTTTTGGCAGTTTGAAAAGAAGCTCTGAAATGGTATTATCTAAAATTGAAGAAATATTAGCAAAATAGCATGCAAGAAATCTCTTCATATGGTTTTTAGATTTTACGTGTTAAAGGGATTTGGATCCTTAAAAGGGCACCTTGCCCCTTAAAGAGTAAAGTGCAAGTGAAACATTGTTAAAGAAAAGACCAAGGGAACTGAATTTTGCACATCTTTAAGTAGTTATCAAGAGCTCGTATTGATTTTTTTTTTTTTATAAAAAGCTGAATCATAATTTTTCATCGCTGATTACCCACAGGCACTTCAGCCGCTAAAATGACCAGTGCATTCTAGAGAAGCCATCCGCACTGTAAGAGGCCAAAATCCAATTTGAGTCATCTTCAAATTCCAATTCCAATAAAAAACAGTAGTGAAACTCCATGCAGGCACTGGGTTAAAACCTATTTCATTTCCACCCATTTTACTTAAGAGAGGTGACATCATTAGACCTATGGATATAGGTAACTATTATTCACGTTATATATTAAATATGGTGTAGAAAAGAAAATAGAATTGAAGACTAACCAATCGTTCTTGCTCAGAAAATTTTCCCGAAAAGCAGCTCTTTTTAATTCTCTTTATAGCAACATCCGTTCCCCTCCATTTTCCATGATAAACAGTTCCATAAGTACCAGATCCTAACTCCCGAAGTTCTTCAAGATCAGCATTTTGAATTATCTAAATAACATGACTTCAAAAATCAGTTACGGACAAATTCTAGAGTAGACAAAGCAGGAAAGGACCAGGTAGCTCGACAGTATATACTAGCATCCATAAACACAACAAAACTCCAGTACAAGATGATACACATGTCAAGAGAAATCATATCTTCCCCAATTTTTGCAGAGGTCAGAAACAGAGCATCACAACAGTTTAGAGACATTAAAAACAGTGCATTATATTATATTCCAAAGAAATTAAAAGGTAGGTAAGACCGTGATTTCTTAATTCACCACACAACCATGCAGCTCTTTGTAGCATTACTTAACTTATACACTTTGTAATACTGACAGTTAGGAAGATGGCTACTGGTAAAATGAAATATTGAATGTTTCATTCTCGTGATTAATGCATAGACTAGCATCAGCTCATGACTATTTTACTCCTTTTAGATACAGCATATCAATAGCCATAATAATCAATCTGGATGGTCACTTTCTACAGGCAGCCCATTTTACAGCACCCATGAGAAGAAAGCAAATGTAAGACAAACAAGGATCTAATATTGATGTCCGCTAATAGATCTCAGTCCACTATACTGCATACTTCTAAAAGCAGAAAATATTATTGGGCCAAAATGTCATTTACACCCGGAAGCTTTGTTCAGCCTAACCTTGTTATTTTTTAATCATGTCATCAAAGTACACATAATCTTTCATCTTGATGCCAGGAATCACAATTAAGTCATCCCTGCAGCTAAGTAACTGGCAACCACTCTGTACTCTAATATTAATCATTTAAGTGAAACAGGGGACAGAGTAATCTCTTTCTATTTTTTATTTGTTTATAATTTTGTCAACTAGGAGTTAAGTGGCATGAGGTGATGAACCATTTTAATTGCTTCATTCATTTTTCCACTCACCACGGAATTGTTACTAAAAGTCTTATTACAGAATTTAAACCAGAGAATAGAACACAAGGTATTCTTTTAAGTTCCAAGTCCAACGCAATATTTGACATTGTTGTTTAGGCCAGCCAAATAATATGAAGCATAAAAACAGGAAATCGAACATTTTAATGATGGACAACCTGCAAGCCATGGATGCTGGCTTCCATTTCTGCTATCAATGCGTCAGTAAGGAATTCATTCTTGTCTTCTTCATCATCTTTAAAATCCTATAAAAGAAAATACTTTTGTTAGAGATTCTGAAGAGACCAGCAAATGCTCTTGTCTGATGGCAATATTTTTCTGTTGGCAAAAAAAGGGATAGCAATATTTTTCTACCTCAGCTTCAGAATCTGGAATAGTGCTCTCCAACTCCGTTGCAGATGGAGATAAAACATCACTTCCAATTTCAACCACTATATGCGGGTTGGGCACTAATGAAGACTCAACGCTAGGAGGAACAACATCAGCCACATCTTCTATAGTAATAAGTGGCTCAACTTTATTTGAATTGTCACACTTTTCAAAATTTTTTGATTGCTCTAACGTGATATCTTCAACTTTTTTTTCACAGGCAATAGTTCCACAATTATACTGATCAACCATTTGACTAGAACTAGCTACACGGTCATCATCAATGAGAGAAGATACTCTTTTAAACACATTCTTGCTTGAGTTCTGTACTTCATCCACAAGAAAATTTGAACTTGGACCAGGGTCATCATGAAGTACTGAAGAATACAAAAAAGCTGAGCTTACCGTCGGATTTCCATAGGGATCTGTATCCTCCTGAAAAGGATGAACTTGTGCTTGTCTATGCGAAACTGGGTCCATGGACAGCTCAAACAAATAATCACTTAGAGAAGTTTTACCACAAGAATTTCCTTCACATTTTAGAGATGATGCGTTAAACCCAGATTTCCTGGTCCAAGAAAAATCAAATCCTAGCCCACCATTCAAATCTTCGGTTAAACCACATTCTCTTCCATCACTAGTCTTGTGGCTCATGTGAAGAAAATCTAATGGGGTCTTCTCAATCAGATTATTTTGGGAAATTCCTGTCATGCAAGAGGATGCAGAAATCACACTCTCAGAAGATTGCTCCAACTGATTTTGTTTATCAATCCCGATGTTTAAATTAGATGCTGGAGAAGAGTCCAGAAGATGCAATTCACTCACATTCTCTATAGCAATTGCAGGTGATTCCTTCTCATAAAGATTGATATCTGTTCTCTGAAGAGAATTTTTGTCTTCAATTCTCTTCATGATTTCTATATTCACAGTATTGTCCCCACACTGCCGCTCTATAAAGCTAGATGCAGTTAAATCAGTTTGACCAAAATGATTCTTCGCACTGCATAAAATGCTATCCTTCTTGATAGGATCGTTCACTGCTAAACATAGAGCAGATGGGGAACAAAATGGTAAATCATGCCTTCTCTGCAACTCACCTGGCTCAACATTTGGTGTCTTACTCTGTATTTGTTGATAAATGAGAAGGGGATCGTGCTGGATTTCCATAGGGTCCCTTTGTGGAACACTAGAAGGTACCATTGAAGACAACTGAGCCATTGAAAGGTTCAACGAGGAAAATTGACCAATCCCTTCTCGAGAGCAGTAACCAGACTTTAATCCACTCTCATGCAACTTTGAATCAGAAAAGGCATGAGGTATCCAATTTATAGAATCAGGAATACAATTAGATGCAGACTGTGGACAAATTGACTCCCTTAGGCCAGAAAGAGGATTTACTGATTGATGCATGGACCTTTCCCCCAAAGTTTCTTTATTACAACCATCACTTTGAGGAACATACGGAACAGTTATAAATTCATCTCCAGGGCTATTTCTTAATAGCTTCCTATGGTAATGCCCTAGCAGACCAACATCAGCTTGTTGGCAGGGGTGATTGTCACTTACGAAAGTCACAGCCATTTGTTGGGAGTATCTACTGTCAACCGCTTGGGCAGTAATAAAGGGTAAGCTACTTGCAGCATCTCCCTGGCATGAGCTATTACCTTGAGACTGTGCATAAATTGTGCTCAAATTTTCTCCTTGAAACAGAGTAGAAGAAATCTGTTGATGTTCATTGGAGGGCCTCTGCAGATTCTGAGAATCATTAAAAAGTCCATTTGGATGTATGGCACTGCCACCACCCTTGACCTCTGAAGAAGAAGGTGCATTTAGAAATCTTTTCTGGAACTCTGAAGCAAAATTCAAATTTGTCCCTAATGGACCAACTTCATTTGTCAAACTCTTCCCTGAACTATTTATTCTTATTCTTGGACTGCAGTCCCCTATGCCATTCACAGCAACAACATATTGGTAATCAGGATTACTCTGCAGATCAGTTCTTGCTTTAAATGACAATTCCTTTTCAGATTCACTCAAGGGAATTAAGAAAATTCTAAGTCTTTGAGATCCCTTGTGCCTTTCAGGCCCATGGTATTCTTCTATCATATTTTGAAGATCCTCATCAGAGGAGACAGATATTAGAGAGTCAATATCCTCGCCTGGAAGCTGGTACTTAATTGTGTGAGGTTGATTGCAAATACCCAAGGTCTTTTTAACAAGCCCTCGCCATGAAATATCCTTTCGGATAGATATAATGCGAGTCTCTCCCCCTACATATCTGAGTTTCCCATCACTGGGCCTTGGTAATACTTTTCCACCAAAGCTGCAAAGTAACTTGATTTTTCCAGACTGAGAATCATCTGAAACTCCTAAACCAGAAACTTCATTGGAATAGGAGGATTCTTTTCTGAGAAAGGGAGGCCCAGCCGTTCCTGTATCAGCTTCGTCCCCAACTGATTCACCAAGAGTTTTCCTCACTCCTTGTGTAACATTACCATCTTCCTTTTGATTTTTGCTATTTTTATCAACAAAAGCCCCATTTTCTATCTCTCGAGTTGGCTCTCTTGTGAAGTTAAGATCAGCAATGTCAAAAGGATTCTCAGAGTTCATTCTCTTCAATCCCAGAATATTAGTAAGCTCTTCATATCTCACCTGGTCATTCTCCCCGTGAAATCCAAACCTACCTTCATGCTTTCGGAGTGAACCAGGTGCAGCAGTTTCTATTCTACCAGCAATTCCTTCATGACAAAACTCTGCAGAAAATTCTTTCCCTGGCTGTATTAAGATGTTACTCTGTACATCCTGTCCCGTTTTTAATAGACCACTGCCTGATTCTGCATGCATGTATTGAGTAAACACGCCTGAAGCCCTACCAGGGTTGGCAACAAACAACATTTCGGGCTTATTTAGTTCCATTAGAACAGTTTCTGAGTTGCACACGCTATCAAATGTTTTCAAAGAATGTAAATTGAGGAATAGGCCCAGCAATACCAACAGATGATCAACCCACAAATTCATGTCCGATTTTCCTCATCATTGGGATCCAAGTTCTTGTTCAACATGTTGAATTTAATTACCAAGTCAACTGCAACAGAGATTCGGGAAATATACGATAAGGACAATGAGTACAGCAGGAAATACCTGAGCATAGTTTCACAACCAAAAAAGGCGCAGAAAGTCCGGTTACAATCTAGACAAGAAGAAAAGGTACTTCCCACTAGTTTCAAGTTTATCTCGCTGCATGTGCACACAAAAATCAATTCGTATTATCCACATGGGATAAGAGGAACTAAGACTAACTAACACCGATTTCTGACAAAGTTGACGGGTAGAAAACCATGTGAACATGCAAAACTCTTGATCACCAATATTCTGAATCAACCAAATTCCATCCGACTCGTCCATCAGAATTTTAAGAACGGTGTAAGCGGTTCAGAATCGACAAGCAAAAAGTGAGCAAAAACATTCAAGGTCTGAATGCAAAAAAAGAAAGAAAAGAAAAGAAAGATAGAAAAGTGGGTATCTGCCATAATTCAAAATCAATCAAAATTGAAGAAGTGAGAACCACAAATCGAATTAAAAAGAAAAAAAGAAAACACTGGCGAAAATAACCTGATGATCAGCAGTCACTGTTTCTTCGTTCCAGCTCATTCTTCCACCCAAAGCTTGAATTGCTACAAGTGACGCAATCGGAGCAAAATGGAGAAATCAGAGTAGAATTGATTTTGCCAGTGACAGGAAGTGAGGGCTGGATCAAGGAATTCAGACAACGCGGAGGCTATCAGGGATAAAGAGTAACGTCGCTGACGCCTGCAAGTCTAATCTTGGCCGTCGAAGATCAACATTGCCCAGAATTAAGCTGCAAAAAGACACAGACACCATAACTATGGACAAGGTATGAAAAATATAATTGGATCTCTCCCGGTCTGTGTTCAGCCTGTTCCCCTATACGTGGACTCTGATTCTTGCAACTTAGAAATCTTTCTGGGAAAACAAGGATAGAGAAATAATAAATTATTAACTCAAAAGCGAAGGTAATAGAAAATCCCGTAATATACTTTCATCTTATTCGTGCTATTCCTCGAACCTTTCTCCTCAAAATTATTCTGGATTTTTTTTCCTCGTTAGCTTACTCTCACTAGTTAAATTGTTTTATTCTGGTTTATACGAAGCTCGTACAACTAACATTAAAATACTACATTTTATTTGGCCCGTTGGAAACTGTCAGTGTATCCATCAAACCATGACCGTCTCACGTGTGACGTGTCCTCTCTCCCTGCCATGAAATAGTCTTCGTGCTTCCCTCAAATTGATTTTCCTATTCATTTGGCAAAATTAAGCATTTGCTCCTATAATTCTAATGGGTTTTGAATCCTCAAATTTTGCTTCTTCTTCTTTCTTTTTTGGCACAGACATAGTCTGTATGGCTAATTCTTTATATTTCCTTGATGATAAAAAAGGACCAAAACATGCTGCTGACACTGCCTGTTTAACTATAGTAGCCATTTTTATATAAACGTAAAGGGAGAAATGAAAAAAAAAAACTAATAAACTGCTATATTATAAATTTTATACTGATAAATAATTATATATCTAATGTCTGTAAGTCATCTACATATTTGATCTTTTTTCCAGAAAAAAAAAAAAAAAAAGTTTGTCACTTGGGCTTGCTTAGCTATGTGGTAAGGGTGGGTGGGGTGATGGTAGGTTAAGCATTGAAACAATCCTCACAGTGTATTAGCAAAAATGAAAACTTCTATTTAAAATTAAAATTATCACCTTTTTTCTTTCTATACACACACACAGAGAACTATATATATATATATATGTATATATATTTATATATTTCTATATATAAAGAAAGACTGATGTGTACTTACGTGTGAAAAAAATTGTTTTATAGAGGAGCAGCAAGTTATCGTTGGAGCATATAATGATCTTAGTCAACATCCATTCCTAAAAACCAGACCCCAAAAAAATCTCACCACACCTAACCAACTCATTATGTAGAAATTTAAATTAGCATGCTCATTAGACACCTGCAACAAAAAATTGGATTTTCAATCCTGATAGACACAGGGAATAGGAAGATAGAATATAGAAAGGGAATGAAAAGGGAAAGCGCGAGAAAGATAGGGGAAACTAGAATCAGTATATGAAATTCTAGATAGCAAGAGAAAAGTAATTTTGTGGATAATAATTGCCTGTCCATTAGAAATGCTGAATACAACATTTATAAGCTTACACACATAACTGAAAGCACCTAATAGTAACCACCCTAAACTTAAACTGCTTATAACTTGGAGTTATCGAAATAACTGAAACAGACACAAACTAAATAATATATAATATATAAAGCATAAACTTTTAAATATTATTATGCATTCTCCTAGAATACACCATCAAAGGACGCTGGACCTATCATTACCCCCCTCTAAGAGAACGGCCTTGTCCTCATGGGCGAAAGAGGGAAACTGATGTGCAATTAAATCATATGATTCCCAGCTAGCATCTTCTAATGGGCGATCCTTCCATTGGATAAGCAGTTCAATGTCGTAATAACTAGTGACTTCAACCTTCCTAGTTTGCAACACCTTCAAAAGATCGACTATCAGCTCCAAATCATCATTAATGGGCAAAGGCGACAGAGACAACTGAGGAGCAAACCCATGGGCAGGTTTAAGAACAGAACAATGGAAGACTGGATGGATTTTGGATTCCGCAGGCAGCTGCAATTCATACGCGACTGATCCTATTCTGCCGAGCACAGGATAAGGCCCAAAACAACGTGGAGCTAGCTTCTCAAAACAACGTTTGGCAAGGGAGCACTGTCTGTAAGGCAGCAACTTTAAGAAAAACAATGAACCAAGTTCAAACAACTTGTCACGACAGTGAGCATCATGCTGGTGCTTCATCCTGGTCTTGCAGCGATTAAATTATCCTTAATTGTTGATAGAACAGCGTCACGCTCTTCAAAATAATCAGCCAAGTCATTGATGCGAGTGCACTATCAACATAAGGTAACAAAGAAAGAGCATCCCTACCATACACAATTTTGAAAGAAGTGGAACCAGAAGCTGTATGGAAACCAGTATTATAGGAAAGTTCAACCCAATGCAAAAATTTGCTCCAAGTTTTGGGTTGGTCCAAGGTACAGCAACGCAGATATGTATCAAGACATCGATTGACCACCTCCGTTTGGCCAAGGATGATAAGCAGTACTCATCCTTAACCGAGTGCCACTTGGACCGAACAACTCTTGCTAAAAAGGAAAAGACAGGATCACAGTCAAACGATAGATTTCGGAAAACCATTTAAGCGTATCACTTCCTTGCAATAGATGTTAGCCACTGACTTAGCAGTATAAGGATAATGCAAACCAATGAAGTGAGCATACTCACCAAGACGGTCAACTAACACCAAAATAGTGTCCAAACCGTGAGATTTTGGGCAACCTAATGATGAAATCAACAGAAATATCTTCCCAAACATCAGCAGGAATTGGCAAAGGTTGCAATAATCCAGAAGGAGACTATGGAATGTATTTATATTGCTGACAAATAGGACAAGTGGAGATATAAGATGGCACCTCCTCTTTCCTTTTGTTCCAGAAAAAATGTTGCTGCAACCTTTTCATAGTTTTACGGACACCTCCATTGCCACCAAAAGGAGAGGAATAAGCTTCTGAAACCAATAAAGTACTGAGGGCAGAGGGAGCAGGTATAACCAATCTGTTTTTGTAATAAACACGGCCACATGAAAGTGCAAAATGAGGAACAGATTGTGAATCTTTCTGCAAAGAAGAAGTTATTGAAGCAGTAAATTCATTAGCTGCCAAAAGCTGAGGAAGATCATCAAAATTGGAAGTATTTGGAACTGAAATGGCGAACGAATCAGCCGACTCTGGAATTCTGGACAAAGCATCAGCACCCGGGTTAGATGAGCCACATCTGTAAATAATTGAGAAATCAAAAGGAAGCAATTTCATCATCAAACGCTACTGTTCTGGTTTTGACATTCTCTGTTTCATCAGGAATTTCAAGCTGTTATGATCAGTGTGGACCTCAAAATGTCGATCCAAGAGATAATGCTTCCATTTTTGTGAAGCATAAACCAATGATAACAACTCCCTGTCATAGACCGATTTGTGGCGGTTGGAAAAGGAGAAACCTTGACTGAAAAAGGCAATGGGATGACCTCCTTGTTGGAGTATTGCACCAACACCACTGGAAGACGCATCACATTCAACAACAAATAGCTTTGAAAAGTTAGGTAATCGCAATATTGGCACAGAAATTAAAGCTTGCTTCAGTTGAGATAAAGCAAGCGAAGCCTCCTCAGTCCAACGGAAAGCATCCTTTTTTTGTTAAATATGTAAAGGGGTTTTGCCAATTGGCCATAATGATGAACAAATCTTCTATAATAACTAGTAAGTCGCAAATAGCCACGTAACATAGAAAGAGTTTCAGGAACGGGCCAATTTACCACAGCAGTAATTTTTTCTTAATCAACTGCTACACCAGCACCCGAAATGGTATGACCCAGAAAAGAAATATCAGATTGAGCAAAGTGACATGGCTTAGTGTTGGCAAAAAATTGACAAAGCTGTAAGGTATTTAAAACAACACGGATAAGACACGTGTTAAGGAAAACTTTTACCATAGACAAGAATGTCATCAAAGGAAACAAGGATGAATTTATGAAGGAAAGGTCCAAAAAGGCCATTCATTGCTGCTTGAAAAGTATATGGAGCATTAGTGAGCCCAAAAAGCATCACTACAAATTCATAATGACCAGAGTGGGTGCAAGAAGCTGTTTTATGGATATCATTATGATGGACCCTTATTTGATGGTAACATGAACAGAGATCAATTTTTGAGAAATAACAAGCCCCATTTAACTCATCATAAAAGGTGAAGCAATAGGACTAACATTGGTACGGATAAAACCCTTGCTCAACAATTCAGCCACTTGCCTCTCAATTTCGTCTTTCTAAGAATGTGGATACCGGTAAGGACAGATGTTGGGTGGCACTGAACCAAGGTATATAGGTATCGCATGATTGTTGTAACAGGTTCTACCAGGATATATAGGTATCACATGGTTTTCCTTGGGAAGTCATTTTCATTTGAATGTGGAAACCCAAATTCAAGCGGAGGATAGAAGAGGCCAAAAGACGCAGTTGCCCTTCAGATTGCAAATAAAAAATACATCCGTCTCATGTTGAAACATACATCACATCACTGTGGTATCATAAAGGAAGCAAGCAGCTCATTTCACTGTCGAAGAGAAGAGGATTAGAGGGAAAGGGTTGTGATTTTCCATGTTAGTGCTTTTTGTAGACCTTCTTGATGTGCATCTTCCCTCTGTTTACTCATTGTGCTGCTTTAACTTTTTTATGTCTGTGGTTACCTCTGAGTAGCTGACCACATGTAACTTATGCCTACCTAATGTTATTCAATCTTGTGTCACCTATGACTTACGTCTAGCTAACCATGTGAAACTATATAGCAAGTGGCTTTGACCAGATACAAGTGATGAGTAGTTGATGGTTAAGAGGGAGAAGCATTTAAATTTGATATAACCATCAAGTACCTACAAAGAGCTTATGGTCAAACGTTTGAAATTTATTTCAGTGGCTTTGACCATATGCAACTAATAGATGCCTAATGGTTACTCACTAAACATACCCCTATGAGTGATAAGAATTCACATGTTGTGCTAGACTACCTTTGGAATGGCAATAGTTGATTATAATTGTATGTTACATATATATATGTTGACAAACTTTGTAGGCAATGGAGGAGGAATATTTTTTTAGCTAGTGGCTGGATGTGTAGCACTGGTTGTGGCAATAAGGAAATTGATTTTGACAATGCTTGTGACAATGGTTATAAGTAGCCAAATGCAGGAAAAATTCCATATAGCTCATTTAGATTAGATTTTTATGCGAAGAGAGCAAACATAAGAGTAATGATATACAGTAGTGATAAGACTTGCTTCAACTAAATTAGGATTTATCGTGCCACATTTGATTGATTGTGTCATATGTTAGACATAATTGGTGGGTTGAAACCTACAAGACATATGCTAGTGGATGAGCAAGTAGCAATGTTTTTACACATTTTAGCTCATCATGTGAAAAACAGAGTGATACAATTTGAGTTTGGAAGATCTGGTGAAATAATAAGCATATACTTTAAGGTTGTATTAAATGCAATTTTGAGACTGCAATTTGAGCTTCGCAAAACACCAAAGCCAATTCCGAATGATTCAAATAATGAAAGTTGGAAATGGTTTAAGGTAATAAATTACTGATTTTTTGTTGTTGTGATTTCATATGTGTGAATTGTAGATTATCTATTGATATAATTGTTTTGTGGTAGGGGTTTTTGTGTACACTAGATGATACTCATATACGTGTACAAATACCTGCACTACATAAGGGTAGATATCAAAACAGAAAAGGGGATATACCAACCAATATACTGGGTGTATGCTTTCCTGATACACAATTCATATTTGTAATGCTTGGTTGGGAAGGCTTAGTATCTGATAGCTGAATTCTGAGGGATGCTATAAAGAGAAGACATGGCCTAAGAGTACCATTTGGTGCGTTAGTGAGGAATGATTTTGGTTAATTTGGTTGATATGATTTGTTGTTGATGAAATGAAAGTGATAGCACTATATTTTTTTGTTTTTTAGGAAATTACTACGTAGTTGATGGGGGTTATAGTAACTGTCAAGGCTTTCTAGCCCCATACCGAGGCCAACGCTACCACTTGATGAGTGAAGACAAGGACACCAACCCAAAACCATAAATTCATAATTAAAATAAGGTAATTTAAGAATGGGTGTAGAAATCAAAGCTATCTTAAGCCTTTTGAGCTACCGGGAACCACTTAAAGGCATTCTTTTTAGTAAGATCAGTCAAGGGTCGAGCAATGATACTGTAATCTTTAACAAAGTATCGATAGTACCCAGTAAGACCGAGGAAAGCTCGGAGCTCCGTAACGTTGGCAAGAAATTGGCCATTCATGTACTACAATTATTTTTTCATAATCTGTATATACTCCTTGTGCTGACATCTGGTGGCCTAAAAAGGAAACTCGTGATTGCCTGAACTCACATTTCTTCAAATTAGCAAAGTAGAACTACTACTGTAAAGTCTGGAAAATCAGCTGTAAATGGGACTCATGTTGCTATGGTGAAGAACTATAGATTAGAATATCATCAAAAAATACCAAAACAAACTTCCTAAGGTAAGGCCTGAACCGATCATTCATAACTGCCTAAAACGTTGCTGGTGCATTGGTGAGGCCAAAGGGTATGACGAGGTACTCATTATAACATCCTAAATCTTATTTTTGTGCCTTAATAATAATTAAGAAAGAATTATTTGTAATATAAAAAAAATAAAATAAAATAATAATAAAAAATAATAATAATAATAAAATAAATATATAATAATAATAAATAAATAAATAATAAAATAATAAGGGATGGAAGATATGTCTTTTGTCGGCCATTTTTTTTATAATAATAATAATATATTATAATATTATATTATAATATATTATATTATATTATTATAATATATTATATAATTTTATATTTTTAGTGAGAATAATTATATTATAATATATTATATTATATTATATTATAATAATATATTTTATTTTTGAGTGGGAGACAACGGGAATGGAGAAAAAAATATATATATTTATATTATATTATATTATATTAATATATTATATTATATAACGTAATGTGTAGACGGACGAAGCAGCGTAGAGGGTTATAAATACCCCCTCCTTCCCTTCATTTCTTCACACCACAGTGAAGAGTGAAGAGGCGAAGGAGCAGATACAGCTGAGTTCTGTTGAGATAATTTGGGTAACGAAAATCTCTTCTTTTCAA
>QFDD01004410.1:0-16199 GCA_006871305.1 Vachellia collinsii | reverse complement strand
TTTATATTTAGGATTGGGGAATATTTAATTGGCCAACGATGATTGATCTGTCATATGCTTTTAGTCTTTGTTACATTTTGGGGAAAAATGTTAGTTTTGTTATATTCAAGGCATTAGATCTCAGTTTTTAGATATTAAGTTATTAAATAAGGAAATTTGTATCTAAATATTTCTCCACGCCAACTCATTTTTACCACTTAAAACAGAGCTCCTTTGATGACCGTCGAACTATTTTTTTTGTTTGGTTATAATTTTAACTTGCATTTTGTCGCTTTCCTTTTGAGTTTCATTGATGTTAACAGAAATGACCTCGCCAATTTGAATACGCAGAATTCAAATTAATTCACATTACTGATTTGTTATGGTTGAGTTTAAATAGTAAACTGATATGTTATTGTGTTATTCGCATTCAGTTCTTTGAGAATTGGGGTCTTGTTCGGGAATAAAAAACTGAACCAAAAAATAAAAAAACAAAAAAGTTGCCCCATGATGCATGAAAATCTGTTTTATTTTAATTATTAAGTGAAAAACCTATGTATAGTAGTAGCTCAGTAACATATTCCTACAATTCAATCGTGAGCCTTGAAAAATTAGGTGTAAATTATACAAAACTAATTATAAATATTAAATAGGTATAAATTGAAAAGGTATTATAAATTTCGAAGGCTAAACCGTAAAGCTTTAAAAGCTCAATTATGAATACTAAAAAATCATTTGCAAATAAGTTGTAAAGGTCTGTAAAGATTAAAGAAAATGATTGAAATAAAAAAAAACCAACATTATAGATTGTGAAAACTTCTATTTGCCTTTTTTAATAATAAAACTTGAGCTTTCTCTGTTATTTGACTTATTTCCCAATTTTGTAATCCTTTTTACTGGTAGTTTTATCTTATCCAGAGCCATTATGTGTAATTGACTAAATTACCCCTACTTGTTACCCCGTTCGTTCCAGTTCCCGCTTCCACATGATACATCTTACCCGGGAAGCATGAGACCTCGCAAAAATGTCACTGAAACCGCGAACTTCAAATTTAGGGTTTTTATGGGGGATGAAATTCGACGTTGACACTTGATGAATTCGCGAACCGATTGGATTTGATCATCAATGGAAAAAGAAGAGAGAATGGGTCGGGGGGCAAAAGTGAGGTCTTTGATAGAGAAGGCGGTGAACTCGACTTCGTCAGAGGTCGATCCTCGTCTCCTTCGGGCCATCAAGTCGGTGGTCAGATACTCGGATTCGGAGCTCCGAATTGCTGCCGAAACACTTACGGACCTCATGAAGCGAGACCACTCTCAGGTTCTCATACTTAATTTTGCAGTTTTGTGGATGTATTGATTTTGTGATCAAGTTTTTTTTTTCCTTTTTAACATTCGATTCTGGCATCTGAATTATGTTCCGTAAATTTGCAACCTTAGCCATGAATTTTCGAATCATGTGTGTTTTTTGGAGATTGCATCTTTAAATATTTTCTGTATTCTGTTTGCTGTTTTCAAATTTCTATTTGAACAAGTTTATCGTTCTCAAGGCTTCTATATGACATGACGTATGAGTGTGTTTATCTTTTAATGATTAAAACATCATTTGGTGTTGACAATCCAGAGGTTCTGAATTACTGGATGAACAAGTTTAAACAAGTCTGAGTTAGGTTCAATTAACTCATGAATTGAACATTCTATCTGCCCATCTCCAAACATCAGGATAATTTAATGTGAAGCTGTTTATAAAAGAAGAGTTCTGGTAGTTGCAGTGGTTCTTATCATTTATTATTACTAATTTGCTATCATTTTCAAGTCATTGATGAGAATTACTGAGATTGGTGGTACTTAGCTTAAACTCTTTGGTGCTGTTCTTAGGGACACTACAGTAGTTATCCATATTAAAGGTTTTAACTTTTGAGACTACTTTATCATCTGAATAGTGAAAAACAAGTTTATGACTCTGATATATGTATGTTGCAGGTTAGGTACCTCACACTTCTAATAATTGATGAACTGTTCATGCGATCAAAGCTTTTTAGAACCCTTCTTGTTGAGAATATGGACCAGCTACTAAGTTTGAGTATTGGATTCAGACAAAATCAGCCACTACCTGCTCCGCTAGCTGTTGCATCTGTTTTACGTTCAAAGGCCATTGAATTCTTAGAAAAATGGAACCACTCTTTTGGGGTTCATTACAGGCAGCTTAGATTAGGGTATGATTACCTAAAGAATACCCTTAGGCTTCAATTTCCCGACATACAGGCTAATGTGGAGCGGATGCAGCAAGAGAGAAGGGAAAGAGAGAGAAGATCTAAAGAAATTTTGTTGAAAAAATATGAACATTTGAGACAGAATCTATCATCAATAAAGGGAGAAATACTATCCACAGTGGATGAGATTGGAGAATGTTTGGAAATTTTGAATTCAAAGGAGGAGTTTATGCAAGATGATATCTTAGATGACGAAGTGGAAGAGTTCTGTCATCCTGAGCTGCGGCAGATGCGTCATGATGCCATAAAAGAAGGAGAGAAGGTTCATGAGAACAGTGATAACAAGGTGATTTTTGATGCATTGAGGGAATTGTACAAGCTTTTGGTGACAAAGCATTTGATTTCTCTCCAAGAATGGATTTCTGTTCTAGTAAGGGTTGAGGTAGCTGACAATAGATTTAGAGATTCCACTTTGAAGGAATTCATTGACATTCGCAGTCATCTGAAATCTGTTCAAAAGAAATGTGAAGAGGCTGGATGTTCTTTACAAAACACATCAAAACATGGTGAGGAAGAAGATTTTTGGGAGGAGGGTAATGTTGTAGCTACTGAAGTTGCATCTAGTGGTCCCAAGAACAAAGACAAACATCTTGGTGTGGCATCACATGCCGATAGAGTGAATGATGGTGCCCTCAGTTCAAGAAATAAAGAGTCTAGCAGCTCTAACAGCCAGACCCTAGCTCATGGAAGGAATCTAGACACAAACTCTCCAAGGAGCAGACTTCTAGCTGAAGCTCCTGTGGTAAGGTGGAGCTCTCATCTGGGTGATTGGGGTTCAAAAAGGGTTTTTATGGCTAACCAGCGGGGTTTAGAGCTTGATAATCACTGGGGGAGGGTGGATTCTGATGCCGTTATCCCAGCAGATAAAATTGCTGAATTGAATGTTCATGCAGCACTTTATGAAGAGAAGCAAGTGGAGAGCCAACCATGTCGTGCTCCTTTGAAGAAAGGAGGCCTCTGTCAGAGAAGAGACTTGAGAGTTTGTCCATTTCATGGACCTATTGTTCCTCGGGATGATGAAGGGAAGCCACTCAATCAGAGCCCATCCCAACACAAGGTAAATGTTGATTTAGGGATTGATCTAGCGGAGCAATTGGCTAAACAAGCAGTGAAGAATGTCCGTGAAAGGGATAAAGAAGTGGAAAAGAAGCGAGAAATTGATAAAAAGGCGCTGAAGCGTGCAAAACTTGCAAAAATTCGGGAACACAATGAATCAGTTTTACGGGATGCAGCTTTGGCTTCAACATTCGGATCTGCGTCTCTCGGAGAAGATGGGGATGTCACTAAGGAAGGGAATTTATCTTCCAGAGACAACAAGCGAAATCTTGCATCCATGCTTCGAAAGAAAGTAACATCAAAACACAGAATAGCCAAGAAGCTTCTGAGTTCTCGGGCTAGGGATGCGACCACTAGGCAGCACGATGCTGGTGAGGATGCAAAATACAGAGAGGCCTTCCCGAACCAATGGTAAACAGGGTTCATTTCGAGCATACAGGATTACTTGTAGTCGAAACTCAGGATCAGATACATTGAAGAAAACCTTGCGTTGCTGCTTGCTGGGTTAAGGAAACATACTCATTTACGCTACTTTATATCTGTACATTCATTCATTTTAAGGGAGTGACTTGGCTCACCAAGGAATAAGAGAAGCCGTTTTGGGGATGGTTGCTGTGATATTTACAGCATATTTCCGCAATTTCTGTAAGAACCTCATATACATAATAGATGCCAGTGCCGGATGTCTGCAAGTTGGGCTTATCACATGAAGTTACAGATTTATACTTGAGATCATCATATTGTGCTTTTTGAGAAACTCTTTGAACCTCAAACTGCCATTGGACAAGACTGGACGCTCTTGTGACGCTTGACTTACTCTGCCCATCTTTAAAATGAATGGAGATTGAGATGCCTTCTTGACACCCATGAGGAAAATTTAGTGCAAGGAAAAATCACACTTTTATACTTGCAAAAACGAGTGGTAGTCTGATTAATCAGCTACGATAAATGGAAAATTAAATAAATGGTATCTTGAAATGAAAAATTTCTTGAGGTGGTGCTTTTTGGCAGTGCCAAGACTACACAATGAAATGATAACTTTAGGGCATCTCACCGAGTCTATCCCACATTTATTAGCATCCCAACTGCACTGGTGGTGGTGGAATTGATGAGTCAGTTAATTGCTCATTCGATTCCCCTATCCCACTGTCAAATAGATACTACCAGCCAATCATATAATCAAGTTAGGATTCTCTCCTGAGTCACAAAGGTCTCTGATAGAAGATAAAGGAGGCTTATGAGTCGGTTTCACTTTCACGAGGTCTTGACTTCTATTTCTCTTCTCTGCAGATCTCAAAATTTACTTGATCTACGATCACTTTAAGCCAAAACTTTTGGAATTTACTTCATTCTCTAGAATTACTTCATCTCCTGATTCCAATACTTTATGTGCCGTTGGTACCAAACAGAAACTTTTGGTGGGTTTTGGGAATCGCTTGTGGTGGCTTACAAGAGTATTGGTTTGTTACTTTGGGAAGCTCGTTGTCTCATGAGCCGAAAGTGGAAGGTTTTATATATTATAAGAATCTTTCGTGCTCTCCTGTCTTGATTTTGTCTCTCAAGTTACGTTGATTCCAAGTCATATCTGATGCCTATGTTTTTTGTCGGAAACCTCTCGTTGATATCATGTGTCTCTGCACATGAACAAGATTACTCCTTAATTCGTGTGATCTAATTATTTTTTTTCTCCCATTGTAACAAAGTACTAAAACTTTCTAATTTTAATATATTATCCTCAATGATTCAACGAAAATTACTTTTTTTTTCCTCTGATTATAATTTGGTCTTTAAACTTTGATTAGATATAATGTAGTTTTTACAATTTTGACTTAGTTGAAACTAATATCTAAATTTCATAAGATATATAATTTTATTTTTTAAAATATAGGAACTGGTATTTTAAATATTTAAACGTAATTAAATTGCATCGAGTTAAAGTAATAACTGAATTCAAGAACTATATTGCGTCGAATTAAAGTTTTGGGACTGTGTTACACTTGAGTCACAACTACATGGAAAAAAATAAATAATTTTCCCAATTCTCCCACCAAATTTCATGTGAAATTCAAAGAAGTATATTAACAGGAAAAAAAAAGAAAAACAAATTGATAATGGCATCAATAAACAAACAGTCAAATGGATTGTGAAATAACAGTTATAATTCATTCTATTCTTACATGATAAGTTGCTTGAAAGTCCCCATGATCTGTGTAGTATCTGGAATTAAATTAAATAGTAACTATGGCAACAATTAGTGCTGCTAAAAAGTCTTGAGCATTATGATCAAACAAAGAATGTTAAAATTGATGGCATTTCATTAAATCAACGGTTGAAGTGATGTTCTTGAATTGACTCATATATATATATATAGCCGATCATTTTGACTTACGCTTTGGTTTGGATCAAGTTTGGAACACTAATTAGCAAAGCCAATTTATGTTAACCATGTACATTTAAATTTATTTATTTTTCAATAAATTGAGTTGATGAGATTGATCAAGGCAATGTTCATTTCTATTTTTTCCCCCTTATGTCTGCTTCCAAAATGCTGTCGTATAAAATTTAAAAAAATTAAGGAATTCTTCTTTTAATATCTCCTCCATCATGTTCTGTTCAATGTACTGCAAAATTTGCTTTTACAAAATTCGTCATATCCATATGGAAGGATAATTTGGAAAAATTTGTTTGGATGGTAAAAAATACATCAAGGAAAAATTATATTGATTTAGTAACTTTAAATCAAACTATAAAAAAAGAAAAAGAAAAACTACATAAACAAACTTGTTAGTAAGCAAGTGATATACAAAATTAATCATACAGAAATTATACGATTAAATATAAGAATTTAAGCTGTTAATTATGAAATTTTTATATTTATTAAATCAACCCTTTTCAATCACTATATCTTAATTTTTTCATATGAATTTATTGTTAAATGATAATATTTTAAAAATAAAAATTAAAAAATTGACATAATATATACAAGAAAGTGGAGCTAAGTATGTATTGTCTTTGATACTATCCCAGCTTCCAGGGAATTATATATAGCTTATTCTTGAATGTTAGGTAATTAATTTTTAATTCAATAACTTTTAGTTCCACTATTATCACTGTAATAATAGTAAAAGGATAAAACTCCGTCATCTACCTATCCCACTAATAAATCACTGCTCTTATTGCTCCTATGGGTGCCAATCCCAATAATAATTGCCTTCCTTTCCTGCCTTCCTTCCTCATCCTACTCTCTCGCTGTTCCTGAATCTCCCTCTCTCTCTCTCTCTCTCTCTGTGTGTGCTTTTAGTGAAATCCTTGAATTTGGAAACCCCTATTCTGTTGCTTGGAGAACCCGAGAAGAAAAGCATCCAATTTTTTTCCCCAAATCAATCAGTTTAAAAAAATTTCCCCCCTTCACGTTCTCTCCTCAAGTATCGCGAACTCTTGGACCCACTTCGATTTTCTTCTTGATATCGTTTTTTTGTCCTCTGGTGTTTGAATTGGCTGAGCGATTGAGGGGGGTTATACCTACGATCGATCGAACTGATCATATGTTTTTAGGTGATAGAATGGAATCGAGTAGCCTTGATAGTACTGTATCATCCTTGACTATGGATGATGATGAGCATATTCCCCATCAGTTTTCTTCGATCACAAAGCTGCATAACAATGGTCCTGGAACTACCAGCGTCCACGAGTTGCTTGAATGCCCTGTTTGCACCAGCTCAATGTATCCTCCAATCCATCAGGTCTTTTATTTAATCCATCTGCTTCAAGGGTTTCTCCGATCCCGCTTTCTATTTTTGTTGACTCGGTACTTTGTTGCTTTCTGTGTTCCATTTATGCGATTTGTGTGGTTGGCATTTTATTTGCTATTGTTTTTCTTTAGGTTTTGAGTATAGCAGTTTGTTTATTTATTCTCTTTTATGTTAACTGTGTGCTTAGCATTTTTAGATCATGATTGCATTGGAAATCTTAGGTATTTATGATGTATAGAACTTGCAGTTAAATCTAGTGTTTGCTGGTATTTCAGTTGTAAACTCTGATTATTTTGAATCCCTGTGGATTTGACTCCTGTGGTTGGTTGAAGTGGGCATCCTTAGTTTGATTTTTGCTTCTTGCACGACTTTTCAATGTTCAGGGGATAAGTTAAGGTTAAGCGATTAAAATGGGAAAAGTTGGAGCCCTGAGGATCATTTCCTGTTCATCCAGATCTGTGGAATTTCGCCAGTTTCATAATCCCTTTGGTACTGCCAGATGAATGCACCGCTTACAAACCTCATCATGGGCATGGCAGAGGCCTATAAATGGGCCTTCAGCTCCCTGGTTCATAGTTCATGCCAAAGTCAGACTTAATCTGATGCTTTAACATTAGAGTGTACTGGGCGTGAAGATATAAATAGGAATGTGGACACTAAGCGGGTCATAATACTAAAGTTTACAATTCAACGTTATGATTCAACTCACTTATTTGCAGATATCTTAGATTGACATTCTGGTTATTACTCTAGCTTAGAGTGTGTTAATATTCTGGTTTTTTCTTTAGCTTATTTGAGCAACTGATGGTGCATTCTTGTCAATTTTTTTTTAAGGAAAAAAAAAGTTGATCTTCAAAATTATGTCTTATGATTCTTGTAAGGATGCCCAAATAAGTTGATAAATGGGATCAAGGTTGTCCATAATGCAGTCACTGACTTTTGATCAAAATTTGTTCTGCAGTGTCACAATGGGCATACACTTTGTTCAACTTGTAAGACAAGGGTACATAATCGATGTCCGACCTGTAGACAGGAACTTGGGGATATAAGGTGTCTGGCGCTGGAGAAAATAGCAGAATCACTTGAACTGCCTTGCAGATACGGCTCACTTGGTTGTCCAGAGATATTTCCTTACTATAGCAAACTCAAACATGAGTCTATTTGTAATTTCAGACCATACAACTGCCCCTATGCCGGGTCAGATTGTTCTGTCGTTGGGGATATTCCGTACCTTGTTGCTCATCTACGGGATGACCACCGGGTTGATATGCATTCAGGATGCACATTCAACCATCGCTATGTCAAGTCTAATCCTGTTGAAGTAGAAAATGCTACGTGGATGTTAACTGTAAGTATATTGTCGTAGATCCAGAAAATCAAAAAGGGAAAATGAATTTTAGCTTATAGGTTTCCCCTCTCTGGATTTGGTTCATACCCTGTTCTCTGCTATGCATTTCTTGCTCGTATTCATTGATATCATGCAGGCAGCAGAACTCATATATCCTAAGATATTATCCAAATTAATTTGCTGCTGTCTCTGTCACTCTATGGCAGGTTTTCCACTGTTTTGGTCAGTACTTCTGTCTCCATTTTGAAGCCTTCCAGCTTGGTGTGGCTCCTGTTTACATGGCATTCCTCCGGTTCATGGGTGACGAAAGAGAAGCACGGAGCTACAGCTACAGTCTGGAGATAGGAGGGAATGGACGTAAACAAATATGGGAGGGCAGCCCAAGAAGCATAAGAGACAGCCATAAGAAAGTTAGAGAGAGCCATGATGGCCTCATTGTGTACAGAAACATGGCACTGTTCTTCTCAGGTGGGGACAGGAAAGAGTTGAAGCTACGAGTCACTGGAAGGATCTGGAAAGAACAGCAAAATCCTGAAGGTGGAGTGTGCATACCCAATCTCTGTAGTTAAATGGAGAGATTAAGGAGTGATGTGATTGCTATGTGTAGATAATTTTGGAATGAATTACACTTGGGTAAAATTTCCCATGTGTTTGCTATCAGATTCTCAAATAACCCCATGACATGTAAAATAACTTGCTATTCCCAATTATGCAGCGATGAAGATTAGAAAGAAGATTTACTCCTGTGTTTTTATTGGAGAATCTGATAACAAACGCATAAAAATTCTACCTAAGTTTTGTGCTTCTGAAAAGTGTCTAGTTACGGCAGACGATGAAGGTTTACAGTTTAAAAATAATGCATCTATAATGTTTTCCTCCTCTCTCCTGGATTTATATCCCTGATCCTGTAATCATACGCTAAATTCATGAAGAAGCTTACCTCATCCTTGGTCCCAAAAGAAATGTGTTTATCTGCATGTTTGGTTTTGGGCAGAAGAAATGGCCTCGGCAAAATTCAGTTTAGAAAATTCAGTTTTGCAGAAGCAACTTTCCCCTTGCATAGGGGAAAAAATCAATTTAGCAAAAGCAAAATCAACAGAATAAGCATTCAAGGAAAATTTGTTTTACGTCCCTCGAGCTGTTATACGGACATCATATGTTGGTATTGTCATTGGCTTGTCTCGCAATTATTCGTTGGATTTCATTTGAACTAGCATACTTGGGAAACGGTTTGCTTTGATAAAACTTCCCTTGTTATTCTCATCAACAATCCAGAAGTTTTCTTTTTAAAAGTAATTGTATATGTTTATATACATAAAATATAATATAATTAGGGTTGGCAAAAATAAAAACATTATGGCAGTACATAATTTAGTGGTCTTGTTAAGAGGTTATATTCTTTCTTATTCTTAATATAAGATTCACTCAATGCAAAGTGGATTTTATATTAAAAACTTAAGGAGAGTATTTCCCATTATAACTACTCTTTTGGTTTTATTAAACCGTGTGGTTTTAGAAATGAAGAACAAAGACTTTATTCTAAATAATGATAATTGAGTTAAGGTGTAAATTTACAAGAGGAAGCTTTCACCTAATAGAATTTTTTTTTTTTAATTTAAAATTGCTTTAAGAGGTGAAATGAAGTAATATTGTCTATTATCTTAAAAATGTTAACAATCAACATTATTTTTAAATCAACATTAATTTTTTAATGATATGAAACAATATTATTAATTTTAAAAGTTTTAAAGTGACATTCAATCCAAAAAAACCTTCAATACAATATTCTTATTGAACGAAAATTTCCAAAACAAAATTGTGCCCTCAATTCATGGTTATACATATGTTATTTCTTGATTTTAAAAACTGAACTCTTCTCATTAACTGATTTATGAATTAACATCATTGACTTTAGAGGTCAAAACAAGTCAAGCTCCACCCTTAACAGGTTATGCCTGTCCTGCTGTCCAGTAACAGGTAAGCCGTATTTCATAATCAGTTACAATTAATCTCGTCACACGTGGTCTCCTACTCACAAGCCAACAATTACAATAGATCTCGTCATAGATCTTCTCCTAATGCGTCAATTTGTAACCGAAACACATTCATCAGCATTCTACAAATGTTACATGCTTCATAGAACATATTTACGCATCAATTAAATGTTATTGCAGAACTTCATCTTGAGGAAAGCCTTTGGTGCAAATCATCAGCTAGAGCTTGCCTCAAGCTTTCCCCAAAGAAATAAAACGACTTCTCACTATCCAGCACTCTTGGTTGAGGTCCACTCTCATCAGGCTCCTTCCATAGCTCAGGCTCGGGCTCCCTTGCAATTTGACATAAATTATGCAACACACAGCATGCAACGATCGTTTGTGGCGCATGACTAAGACCAACATTCAAATCCTGAAGAATCTTCCACCTCCCTTTCAGCAATCCGATTGCCTCGGCCACCGCCGACCTTCCCTTCATAAGCATGCCATCGAACAGGTTCTGGGCAGGCGTGCCCATGCCATTAGGGGAAAAGGGTGTGAGCAAAAATGGCAACAGTGGATAACACCAGTCTCCAACAATGTAAGGACGAACAGGATGAGCCCTAACATTGATAACCTTATCCCACACGACGTCACCAGAGGTAAGCCGATTGTACAGATAACTATCCCTGAAATGGGTAGCATCGTCTGTACCGCCAGGAGCCTTAACACACACGTCCCAGAAGATCTTCTTGTGATCAGCAACAACCTGAAGGAGAACGGAGGGATACCCATATCTGCATCTGTAGCTTGCAGGGATTTTTCGGTCGTTAGGAAGGCTATGGAGCTTCACTGGGCTTGTATCAATTGCTCCACACATGTTTGGAAGCGAAGTGAGTTCTTCAAAAGCCTGGGTTGTTTCAACCAGCCGGCGACGACTAACCGGGATCTTGATGAACTCTGGGTAAAGTTTTGTTGCTAGGAGTCGAGTTACCATATTGGTGATCTTGGAGACTAAATAAGGCTCAAGTGAGTAGCGGGTAGCAATAGTTTTTGCAGACAAGCCATGTGCGAGACGAGAGAGGACCATAGCAACAGCGTAATCAGAAGGGAGCGAGAGATTGGAAATAGCAATATGGGGTTTGAGTTTGTCAACAACAGTAGTGAAAACGGGGTAGGAAAGCCCATAAAGTGAACGCCAGTGAGCGTCACGAAGAGGAGCATCAAGGGACCAGATGTGTTCTGTAGATAGAGCTCGGAAAGCTGAAACAGAGTAATCAGAGGCTGTGGCAGATGAAGCAGGAGGAGTGGCGGTGGAGGTGGGTGAGGAAGGACTAGAACGAGAGGAGGCAACGTAAGAGAGAACAGAAGTGATGGTTAAAAAGAGAAGAGGGGCGATGGAGGAGGAGTAGAGAAGAGATGTGGGTGAAGTGGCGGAGGAGGAAGCAGCAGCAGCAGCAGAGGAAGCGGTGGCAGAGGCAGTGGTAGTGGCGGAGGAGAGTGTGTCAAAGAGAAGGGAGGTGGTGGGATCGAGGGAATTGTGGAGATGGAGGAGATTTGAGAGCATAACCAAAAAAGATTGGTCCATTCTGTGTTTGCAGTTTTGATCTCAGAGTTGATGCCTTTACTATCCAAATAATCGATCCACCTGTGACTGAAAACTGAAAAAGGGTTTTTGTCATAGAGTTCCCTTAGTTGCAATTCAACATCAGCAATCAGCCTCTGCCATTCTTATCCGTGAAGGGGGGAAATGTTAAAAATTGAAGAGATAATATTGGAGAAAGAAAAATAAAGTAATTATAAAAATTGCATATATTATAAAAAACTGCATATATTAAGTAATTTAACTCAGTCATTCTGAAAATTAGGGTTGCAAATCAGATACTTGGACAGGAAAGTATGAGGGTGACTAAAGAACCTGTGTTTTTAAAATCCAAGCAATTAGATTCAACGTATAATCAACAAACAAGATTCAATCATATCTCGTCTACATTGCAAATGCAACACAAGCTTCAATAACACAGGTTTGACTTCTGTCAGAATCATACATATTGGATGCCCAAAAGAAAATCATATCTATTTATTAGAAACAAAAAGCCAATTTATTAGGCAACTGACTAAGGCAACAAATACGACATAATAAAGTATAGTCCTTGTGTGCATTTTGAAGCTAGAACAAGGAATATGAAAGAATAGAAATAGTGGCTTATTGTCATATAGGAACCTCGCTGAAAGTCATCTATTACAGTTTATATGCCTTCTGAACATTTCCACATTTAATGTCCATGTATTATACAGCAACTTCCTTTAGTCTAAAGTTTAACAGTCACAAACATGTCATTATCACAGACCAGAAAATCCACACTCCACTTTCAATCAATATTCATACAAGGGTTCAAAATTCAAGCAAATAAACCTCTATATAATTAGGACCTTTATATGAATGAAGGTCAACAGCACAACGAGTGAAAAATGTATGTAACATGAAAGAATTAGTACCGCTATAAATAATCCTTCATTCACATCAGCACTGTCCCTTCCCTTCAACAAAATCATTCAGAACTGCAAGTTGATAAAATTACGACCATAATTTATGGCTTTGGTCATCTTTCTCACTTTCCATCTACTCCGGGGAGGGGATTTAATGAGCTCTTCAAAGAAATTATTCGTATATAACAAAATCATTTTCAGTACAATAGGAGAATTAAATATGCAATCTTGTATCCTAACCCACACGACCACACCAGCTTGAGCTAGACTCAAGTTACTAACGTGAGAAATTTGGAGATCAAATGCCTAATTGTAGAGAGTACTGCAACAAGAAATATAATATTCATTAGAGATAGATTCATAAGAAGAGAACGGCGAGCACGAACCTAGGGGTTGTCAGTGGTGACGGCGAACAGAGGTGACGGAGAGAACGGCGAACGGAGCGCGAACCCAGGAGCTTCGAATGGCGAAAAGAGCAGAGCACAGAAAAGCCAAGGAGAGAACGGCGAGCACGAACGGAGGTCGGAGATGTTTGAGGTTTCAAAAAGGTGGTACAGGTGGGTGACGGTGAGAAACGAGACAGCAGATAGCAGCGTCAATGAGTAAGCCGATCAAAAACCTAGGGCTAGAAGAGTAAATAACTACTAACCATGGCATAATATCATAATTCCACCCCTAGTTGATTTGATCTTGTCTGGGGGCAACAAACGACGACGTACCGGTTTTTTCCACCTTGGCCAGGAAGATGAGCTTATGTTTCAGTTATGGGTTTTAGACCTTCGACTCTGAGTTTTCTGCAAAACCATCCAACTCACAATTCAATTCACACTTGAGCAAAAGCTTATAGTCTTATACTATAGTTCTATAGCTTGACTATTCCCTCGTTTTAGCTTCTCCATATTCTTCATGAGGATTCTTAATGTTTCAACCCAAAATAACTTTCCAGTTCTATCTGGAATCCCAGTTTTCTACCACATCAAAGATTTGAACGGTAAATTTTCACCTAAACACAAAATAATCAGCTCTAGATTTCGCAGAAACGCATTTCCGATCTATGTATCCATTTCCAACAGAAGAAATTTTCAGACTTGGGCGCACTTCGGCCGACCCGCCAAACGCCGCAACTCGCTGAGGAAGAAGCTCCTTAAGGACCAGCAGGTGCGACTAAATGAGAATCTCACTGACCCAAAATCTGATACTCAGAATCCGCCCTCTAGATTTAGTGATATAGGCAGTTTAGAGGAGAACTGGAATAATAATGGAATGAAAGCAAAAGAAGCTGCTAAGGGAGTGTCTGATCACAATGGGGTAGATAACGTTAGGGTAGAAAAAGAAAAATCGAAACTTTTGGGTGAATCTGTTTTGATGGATAAATTAGAGAATTGGGTAGACCAGTACAAGAAGGATGTTGAGAATTGGGGCATAGGGTCTTATCCAATATTTACAGTTTATCAGGATTCTTCGGGGAATGTTAAACTGGTATCAGTTGATGAAGGAGAAATATTAAGGAGAAGTCAAGTTCAGCCAGAAGAAATTGAGGACTTTCCAGAAGTAAATTACAAAATATTGTCTGCCAAAAGACTGGCTAGTGAGATGGAGAATGGTAATAATGTCATACCAAAAAATAGTTCTGTAGCTAAGTTTGTGGTTCAAGGCAAGGAAACTGGTTTTGTCAACACCATTCGAGGTTTGGCCAGTCAACCGGACTTGGTCCCTAAGCTTTCAGGAGTTGGCAGCAGAGTTTTGTGTGTTTTTGTTTTCATGTGGGCAGTGAAAGAACTATTTACTTTTAAAAACAAGGAAACTCAATACACAGAAATGGAGAAAGAAATGATGAGGAGAAAAATTAAGTCAAGAAAGGAGAAAGAGATGTTGAAGGTGACTGTGGATGTTATTTCAGAAGCTTCAGAGCCACCGATGTTACACATTGAAAAGCCCAAGTTAGATAAGGAAAAACTCAAGAATAGCATCATGAAAGCTAAATCTTCTGCTGATAAAATTGTTGTTGGGAACTCATCCTTTAAAGCTACATCCAAATCTACAGATATGACCCCTAAAATTCAAGAAATCAGAGATATGGCTAGGAAGGCTCGGGAAATTGAAGGAAAAATTCATTCCTCAGGTAGTAGCAGTAGGGAAATGGATGACTTCATTATTGGGGAAGCTTCCAGTGAGGTGGCAGGTGTCCACATGCTCAGTGAAGAGGATGCTAGTTCAAGTAAGCATCAAAATGAAGTTGTGGGGAAAACAGTGGATATACATGCAACTCTGCAGACACCGTACACAGATGTTACAGAAATTATGGATAATTCATTTCCACACGAGGTAGTTCTTGCAGATGGATTCAATCTGGAAGCTTCAAATGTAACAGATTCAAATGATAAAAAATGCAATAAACAGGAAAGACAACTTTCTCAAAGTACCATGCAGCCAGAAGATGAGGAAGTCAGCCAGCTCCCAGATACAACTATTGATGATTCCTCTATCACAAAAGGAAGTCTTGCAAACAACAAACCACTGGTCATAAGATCAGTGAAGGAAGCTAAGGCTTACCTTTCAAAGAAACATGACAAGCAAGAGGTTGGAACAGAATCCAGAATGCAAATCATTGATGATAATATGAATGATTTGAGATCTCCAACAGGTATTGATTCTAGGAGTCAAGAAAGCCAACTGTTAGAGATGAATACTGCAGTGCTCAGAAATAGTGCTTTAGTTGGGATATCAGATTTAAAGCCTTCCATAAATGCTGGTGAAGATTCTTATCAGAAGGATGAGGAATTTTGTGTATTGAAGAATGACCACACCAAAGATTCTGAGGTTGAACATGAAGTGGGAGATCCACAGAATTCTAATGCCTCTTTAGACCGTGAAGTTAATGGTGTTAATACAGAGACAACTCTATCAGCAGAGGCAGAAAATTGGTTGGAGAAGAACTTTGATGAAGTTGAGCCCATAATTAAGAAAATCAGAGCTGGATTTAAAGATAACTATGTGGCTGCAAAAGAGAGGGCTGATCAGCCTTTAGATATAACTACTGAGATGGAACCGCTTGAAGATGGTGGAGAATTTGATTGGATGCAAAATGAGCGTCTTAAAGACATTGTCTTTAAAGTCCGTGATAATGAACTGGCTGGTCGTGAACCATTTTATTTGATAGATGATAAAGATAAAGAAGCATTTTTCAGAGGTCTTGAGAAAAAAGTGGAGAAAGAAAATAAGAAGCTTTCATACCTCCACGAATGGCTTCATTCAAATATTGAAAATCTTGATTATGGAGCAGGTAGCAGCTAGTTTTCATAAGAATATTTATTTAGAATATAATGAACTT
>QFDD01004409.1:0-16903 GCA_006871305.1 Vachellia collinsii | reverse complement strand
TTGGTGTAACACTCGCTGCTAAGGACCTAACACCCTGAGGGACCCCGGAGTAGGTGAAGGGGAAAGGGAGACCCAGTAGGCAGGGTGCGCTCAAGTCCCACATCGGTTAGACTCGTCCAAAGTGAAGGCCATATATGTAGTCAAGTTGTGGCCTTTGACAACCGATGCACCTTTTGAGTGACTATAGGATCCCAAAAGGACAAATCCCTGTACCTACGGGCGGCTAAACAGGGAAAATACCTCTGGATGTTACATTATGGTATCAGAGTTGAGGACGGATCTTTCCATTGGTGGGGAGAGTGTAACACCAAGCGCTGCTAAGGACCTAACACCTTGAGGGACCCCGGAGTAGGTGAAGGGGGAAGGGAGACGCAGTAGGCAGGGTGCGCTCAAGTCCCACATCAGTTAGACTCGTCCAAAGTGAAGGCCATATATGTAGTCAAGTTGTGGACTTTGACATCCGAGGCACCTTTTGAGTGACTATGGGATCCAAAAAGGACAAAACCCTATACCTACGGGCGGCTAAACAGGGACAATACCTCAAGATATTACATTATGGTATCAAACCGATGACAGCTCTTTCCGTTGGTGGGGAGAGTGTAACACCAAGCGCTGCTAGGGACCTAACACAATGAGGGACCCCGGAGTAGGTGAAGGGGGAAGGGAGACGCAGTAGGTAGGGTGCGCTCAAGTCCCACATCGGTTTGACTCGTCCAAAATGAAGGCCATATATGTAGTCAAGTTGTGGCCTTTGACATCCGACACGCTTTTGAGTGACTATGGGATCCCAAAAGGACAAAACCCTGTGCCTACGGGTGGCTAAACAGGGACAATACCTCAGGATGTTACATTATGGTATCAGAGCCGAGGACGGCTCTTTCCGTTGGTGGGGAGAGTGTAACACCAAGCGCTGCTAGGGATCTAACACCCTGAGGGACCCCGGAGTAGGTGAAGGGGGAAGGGAGACGCAGTAGGCAGGGTGCGCTCAAGTCCCACATCGGTTAGACTCGTCCAAAGTGAAGGCCAAATATGTAGTCAAGTTGTGGCCTTTGACATCCGATGCGCCTTTTGAGTGACTATGTGATAACTCTCCAATTTTTATTATATTTGAGATATATTTTTGATATATTTGGAGAGTTATTAATATAAATTTTAAAAGATTCTGAGTTTAAAATAGTAAATCTATCAAATAATGTCATATCTTAGGGATTCATTAAATCATAACTGATAATGAGAATAATTTATTGTTTTTAGGAATTTTTATTTTTTTGCTTTATTCTATTTCCTTTTGTTTTTATTATTTTGTAATTTTTTATTAGGAAGCAATAGAAAAGGAGAAGATCTTGGCAAATCAAGAAGGGAGAAAAGAAAGATTAAAAAAAAAAGAAAAGAAATAAAAAATAAAGAGATCAGCGGTGGAGCAATGGCAATATATATATATATATATATATGGAATGCAAGCAGGCAGGAGGGGACGGACGTCCAGAGCCATCCAATTCATCTATAATCCATTGGCGTCCAGATCCATTCACGCATACATTCATCACGCACAGTCCCGCAGCATCCATCTACGCACACATACACATCTTGATCCATTCACCCACGCATCCGTTCACGCACACACATCCATCGAAGACGCGGCGCACACAAGCACCCAGGAGCAGGCAGCAACGCATTGGAGAGAGAGATCATCAGGACGAATTAAAGAGGAAAACAATTATTTTCTTTATTCCTTTTTGATACTTTTCTTGATCTGAATATTTCTATTATTTATTTGTTTAGAACTATGTGTAGCTAACTCTCCCTAAATCTAGAGTAGCTATGAACTGATTTAAGGATTTGAGCATGTTTGAACCAATTTTTATATCGAATTTTAATTATGTTTATTCAGTTTAATTTTATTGTCTGTTTAATGCCTGATCAACATTAAATATGAATTTGGGAAATTTAGGTTAACCTTGGGAGAGGGATCTATATTTGACCTTTAAACTGAATAATGTGATATTAGAATTTATTCTAATTTGCCTTTAGGATAGGAATATACCTAAGGGACTCACATAATCATATTAGAGTGAAACCATTCTAATTAATGCCTCTTGAATAACTATATAAGGAATAATAGTTTTATTTGAGAGAGGGTTGTAGATGATCGGGAGACACTACAACTATTTAGACTCTAGATTAACAAATTAAAATTTAAATATATTTATTTGGGTAAAAACATGCTCTAAAACTTAAAGAAGGGATTAGCCACTCTAGGTTGCTTGTGTCAATTAAAAGTTTCTAGTTTTTTTTTAGAATTAATATTTTAATTCAATTGAATTTATATTTTCATTATCGTATTTTAATTCACTCAACTTAAACAAAAATTAGATTTCTAGTGCCTATTCACCTACTAAATTGAGTCTCTGTGGGATCGACCTTGATTTACCGTATATTATTTTCACGACCCGTACACTTGCGGTACATAATTAATTTTGGTAGCATCACTATGGGATCCCAAAAGGATAAAACCATGTACCTATGGGCGGCTAAACAGGGACAATACCTCAAGATGTTACGCACGCACATATCTGTGTGAGCCCTACATCTTTATAGTTGGTATAAACTTTCTTGTAAACATGGAAAATAACAATTTTTATGGGTATCTATTGTAATTTTTAATTTGTTTTTTTTAAAAGGATTGAATACATGAATGACGTGTTTTATTTATGATATGTGCAGAACAATTGATGTACCGTGAATTAACTTGGCAAAAGCAAATATACCGTGAATAAAGGTTTGCAGCGTCCACTCGTAAAAATTTTCAAAATGGGTCCCATGTTAATGAATTATATATTGATCATACATACAAATAGATTTTATGGATTATGAAAAGAAAATACTTTGTTGTTATTAATAATTAAATTAAATATTTCATATTCAATATAATGACATGATGGACTTGGATATTTTATATTTTTTTCCCAATTAAACAAACCTCTTTATTGCAAAATTATCAAAACAAAATTATTTAATGAAAGAAGAGATTGATACAGACAATTGCACCATTTACCACATATTTTAATTTAATATTTAAATATGCTAGCAGGCATTATCATATACTATTTTGTATTGAGTTAAGATTCATTTTTACCATAAAAGTTTCTGCAAAGTAGAAATGTTATCCAAGAATTTTTTTCTGACTCAATATTATCCGAAGTTTAAAAACATAGCAACGTTGTCCTTATATGCTTTTATTCTATTCTATTTTTAGTTTTTTTTCCAAGCCAATGCTCATCACATGCCCTTTACGGCTTTACGTGATCACACTTGCTATTTTCATTTTGAGCTGATGTTTCCTAGTATTACTGTTGCCAGTATATTTAATTTCAAATTGTTGGCCATTAATTTTTATGAAAGCAAATAAAAATTGTATACAAAATTGTCAAATATACATTAATTGTCTAATATATATATTATATAATTAATTTATATATAGCATTTTTCTATGTATGAAGTCTTGTAAGGAAACTTTAAGGAAACTTCGGGTCAAAAATAAATCTAAACAAAAATGTGTATTCAGAATAGATAGCTATATAGGGAAGACTCCTAAATTTTTTTTCTTTGACCTACAATTACTTAGAAACATGCTTTATGACTAAGTCTAGTCACCATCAACAAAGTAAGAAATTTGAATTATCTTGTTAATTTATTAATTTTCTATGGATCTTAAATATTAAGTGATAAATAAACAGTTAAAATTAATGGACAATCCAAACAATGAATGAATGATGTGCACATTGTGCACATATATATATATATATAATTTATTAAGATTTTTTTTAAAGTTTTATGATATGTATAAATAAAATTGATGTACCATGAATAAAGGTTTGCAGTGTTAACTTGTAAAGAATTTTCAAAATGGGTCCCATGTTAAATTGGTAAGTCCTTTTAGACGTCCAAAATACATTTTGAGTTCAAAAGTCTATTAGTTTGCAGGTTTTAGCATTTGGCAACTCTTTCTTTTAAAATACATTCTGAGTAAAAAGCTCCTTTGTATTCTGTCAAAATGTATTCTGAATCCAACTTCTATCCAAATATAAATGCATTTTGAACAAAAATTATTTTTCAAAATGCATTCTCACCAACAGTCATTCTCCCAATGATTTTCTTAACAGGGAAAATGTTTCAAAAACAGATGAATCGATATTTCTCCAATATATTTCACTGTTCCACGAATTATGTTGAACAGAAATAGATTTGTGTTCAAGATGAAATGTAACATTTAAGATTTGCAAGCAAGCACCATAAACAATTTTATATTTTATATGTAGTGACTCATGGAGGATTTTTTTTTCAAGGTAAAACTTAAACTAAGTTATCTAATATATAATAAATAATTAAAAAACAAATAAATAGTTAAAATTAATGGACAATCCAAAGAATGAATGATGGGCACATAGTGTCTATATATATATAAGCTATATACACATCATATGAGTTTGTAGGGATTATTTATGAATCAGTTCATCAGTCAATAGTTGCAACTCCTTTATGTATTTGAGTCAACCTTGATCAACGACAGAATATTTGTTATTCGCAATATATAAAATCTAATACTTTAGTGAAAAGCATATGTAGTAATTCATCGATTGTCATTAATTATTTTTCTTCCTCAAAGTTGAAGAAGAGAGCAAGAAACACATAGCAGAAACCCATCCCAAACCCATCCCTTTCAAGAAGTGATTAATTGTCCCTTTTATTTTGAAGAAATTACTGTAAGGTTTTAAGTAAGAGAATTAATATCAGTAAAATTTCATTAACAACTGAAATAGCTATCATTAACAACTAAAACGGTTAATATTAACAATTTTTAAAAAATTTATTGATATTAATTCTCTTATTTAAAATCATATGGTAATTGTTTTTTTAAGAAATGATCCTAAGCCAAGTGGACACACTCCACACGTAGGTCGATTCCCATGCTTTTCATTGACTCGCATGGTCGCATTCCAAAGTGGATTTCCACGTGTCTGCCTAAAAAATTAGATAAAGATAAAAGATAAAAAAAATTTTAAAAAAATAATTGGCCCGACACGGTTTATCGATCTTTTCTTTCAATCTTCTTCTTATCGAGTTGTGTGAAAGTGCCACTGTCTTTCCGCCCTCGTTCGTATAGGCACATCAATAATAAAATAATAATTAAAAAGAGCCTATTGATGAATAAAATAAATGGAGAATTGGATAAATATAAAAAATTAATTGTAGAAAAAACTTTCATGTATCTAAACTTCTATAATATATAACTAAACTTTTGCATTATATATAATTGAATATGTCTCATTTTTTAATTTGTGTAGAAGACACAAGGAATCTCAAAACTATAAATAAATGTATGAATGTTCTTTCTAAAAGGAGAAGCAAATTAAAAAATTTGGCTCACTGTCACAATTGGCTTGAAACCAAAAAAAAAAAAATGAAAATTTTCTAAAGGCTCATAAAAGAAACTTGGTGGTTGTTTCTCCGTGGACTTTGATATCAATATTTTTCCAATATAATTCATTGTTTTATGAATTATCAATAACGCAAAGATTGATATTACCGTTTTACACTCCTTTAGTAAATATCTATGGTCTTTAAAATAATGTTATTATTTTCATTCCTTTCCTTTTTAAATTCAAAAAATCAAAATATATAAATTAATGAAAAAAATTACAGTTTCTCTAGCTATAAAAAGAAAAAGAAACTACCAACTTAGAAAAATTTATTGTAATTTTGTTTGTTTTGAAAAAAAGAGGTAAATGAATGAAATTTTGTGATATGCGTAGATGAATTGATATGCTTTGAACAAGGATTTTTAGCTTCAACTCAAAGAATTTTTAAAATGGATCCCATAATGACAAATTATTATCCACATGCACATTGTGGTATGTAAAAAAAAGATTTGATGGATGAACAAAAGCAAAAAAATAATAATTTTGTCGATAGTTAAACTTATTGATTAGCAATGCCATCTACAATCGGATATGTAATATTTTTCTTTTACAGTGATTTGAGGATACTTTAAATTACATAAAAAAAGTATATTTATATAGAAAGACATTTTAATTAATTCAACAAAGAAATTAAAAACTCATAACGAAAAAGGTACTTTTTTTTGCCAACATAATGAAAAAGATGCATGCTCATTATTAATTGATGTTCTTAATTAATTTATGTAATAAGTTTTAGGATACTTTTTTTGTGGGTTTAAATCAAAATATGGATATGATATAATACTCTCTTCAGTTATAATTATAAAACCTCATTTGTAGTATAAATGGCACGAAAAATAGAGTTTTATATATTTAAGATCATACCAGTAATAAGCAAATAAAGTGTATATCGTGAGATGGTTAATTTGATTACAATAAATTAAACATTATAAATTAGTTTTAAAAAATTAAACAGAATCCACTGTCGGATCAATTATCAATAAAGTAAGGAGTCATACTATCTTTTTCCACTCTTTCCATAGATGTACATGAAGCTTATTCTACTCAATTTATAAAATTAATTAATGTTATCATCAAAATAATGATATTATTTTCACTCATCTCCTTTTTTTTGTTTAATTAAAGAAATCAAAAGGGACTACCCAACTTATATAAAAACAATGTTTAAGTTATATTGTAGTTGACTAAGCTACCTATGATGATTAAATTAATTTCTATGTGTAGCGTTATTTTCATTTACACAGATTCCTTTAATTAATAAAATAGTAGAAAATAAGTTAAGATTCAGCTCATCTCTCACTTTCACTCACTCACTGATTGGTCTAAGAATTCATAAAAAAATAATCAAAAAATCTATAGAAAATGAGCATATACATGCTATTTTTTTAGACAAAAGATAATGGAACACCAATCAATGAAAATATAACTATAAATATAGTTGTAAAACTCATTTTTCTTCATTTGATTTATAATTACATAGAGGTATGCTCTTGATGACTACCAAAGATCAACCTTTGTAATAATTCTTCTCTGTTTTACTAGTTTTTTGCAAGAGGGCAGAATAGACCAATTGATCCCACAATTTATTTTCCTTTCTTCTATTTGACCAATAGGCTGCTATCCACTAGGTTTAAAAATTCCACAACATTGAAGATTATTTCTTTTGCTATGTACATATATTTGACTCAAAAAAAAAATTTAAAAAAAGGACTCAATGAATGATAGATTTATTTATGATATGTGTAGGTGAAATTGATATACCGCGTGAAGAACTTGGCAAAGCATATGTACCGTGAATAAAGGTTTGCAACGTCAACTTGTAAAGAATTTTTAAAATGGGTCCCATATTAATGAATTACATATTGATCACACCTACGAAGATATTTTATGAATTGAAAAAAAGAAAATACTTTTTCTTATTAATAATTAAATTAAATATTTCATCTTCAATATAGTGACATGATGGATTTGGGTATGCAATATTTTTCTTCCCAGTTAATCAAAACTCTAAATTCCCAAAACAAAATTATTTTTATGAACAAAGAGATTGATACACACAATTGTATTATTTACCACATATTTTTCTTTTCATTTTTGAACGAAAAATTGACCCTATTTAAAACTTAAAAATGATAATTATGTTGAACAAAAAATAGATTTGTGTTCAATATGAAACTTAATATTTAAAATATAACAAGCATCATATACTATATTATGTTTTATATACTTAAGGTAAGACTTAAATTAATTCATATATAGCAATTTTCTAGGTATGAACTCTTGTAAGCATGGTTAAGAATATTCACTATCAATAAAGCAATAAATTTAGATTAGCTTGTTGATTTATTAATTTTTTAGATATCCAAAATGTTAAGCACCAAGTAAACAGTTAAAATTAATGCACAGTTCATATATATGAAAAGGGCCATTTAAGAAAAAGTGAGCGTGTGAAAGGATAAGCTAATTAATCCCTACCCTTTTAATTTAAAAGAAAATTAAAAAGGGATGTGTTGCAGGTCATGCAGATGACTTTTCTTTTCACATTGCATCTGATCTACAAAGCATACAACTCTTAAAAACAGTGAATGATGATTAAGATTGCGCTATTTCTTTTGCAAATTATGAGATATTATCAAATATTAAATATATTTTTTTATTAAAAATCTAAATATTGATTTAAGGATCGGCGCTTTCACTAGAACCAATTCGAAGGTCCTATTGTTGTGTATTATTATTAACCAGTTTGTTGAGTATTATTAGGATGTGGTGTAGGATGGAGTTGGGCCAGCGATTGATTCAACTAATCATCAATTTCTGACAATGCCTGATTCTCTGACTCTAAAAGCATAACTAAATACTATTTATACACCACCTCATTCTTTTACCGTTTTGTCCCTCGCTTCTCCTCCTATTTTCCAGAATATGGAATCTCTCAAGTGGATTGTTCATGCTAATAATTTAATAAATTGTATGCATTTTTTTGGTCGTTGCAAATCAAGACTTGGCATAATACAGTAATATACAAATAAATTAAATAAAGGTATATACAACAAATTAAACATAATATAATTTTTCTCTTCAAAATTAAACAGAACACACGCTTGTGCCTATTATCAAAAAGTAAGGAATGATATTATTTAAGTTATTGTTTTTGCTCTTTCCATAAATGTATATGAAGCTTATTCTAACTCTGTTTATAAAATTGATTAATGTTATCTTTAAAATAATGATTTTTTTAACTTCTTTCCTTTTTTTTTTGTTTCATTAAAAAATCAAAAGGGAAAAATTATATAAAAAATTTCAAGCCATCTATGATTATTTAGTTAATATTTTGTATAGAATTATTTTCATGTCCAAAATCTTGTATGGAACAATCATTATATTTAGAATTAGTTTTTTTTATTTAACTTGAATTCTTCTCCACAATTGATCATACAGTTTCTTTTTTCCCCTTTTCTTTTGACCAATTGGCCCCTAAATTTAAATATCCCACAATTAAAAATGTTTATTTTATTAATCACAAGCATATGACACTATCGAATATTAAATGTGATCATCTCTCATAACGATATTACAACCTTGGTAACTAATATAACCTATCACAAAAAAATTCAACAGTTTAACATTTATAAATAAAATAGTCTATCTTATACACACACATAAACACACATCTGTGTGTCCTAAACTTTACACTGCTATATATGAATTTTCTTGCACGCGCGCACACATATATAGTTTAGATTACCTATAAAATTTTCAAATTTTATAGTATTCTATGCAAATAGCAATTTTTACAGGTTTTTCTAGCTCCTAAAAAAAAGACATACATCTTGGAAAAATCTAGGGAAAATTGGGAGAAAACCCCCCATTGAGAAATTAATTGAAAAATGGAACCTATTGAGTTGCATATGTGAAAACTTAATTACACATAATATGAAAGTTTAGTTGCATATGATGGAAGCTCAGTTGCATATGTGTGGAACGTCTTATTTTATAATTAATTTCCTAATGGGAGACTTTTCTCCCATTCTCCCAAAAATCTATTATATTTTTCTTTTTTTCCCAAAAGAACGAGTCAATGAATAAGACTTAATGATATGTGTAGATGAATTATTGTGTCGTGAATAAGGGTTTGTAGCATCAACCCAAAGAATTTTCAAAATGGGTCCCACATTAACAAGGATGTAGACTACATGTACACTGTAGGATGTGGGAAATGATTTTATATATGATCTCAATATAATGACATAATGGACCGGAATATGCAATACTTTTCTTTTCAATTAAACAAAACTCTTTATTGCAAAATTCCCATAACAATTTTCTTTCGTAAACATATTGGTTACAATATTTTCTTGGCCACAATAGTTACAAAGTTTACCTCCTTGTTCAAAAATTATTTTAATGAAAGAAGAGATGGATGCACAAAAGTGCAGCATTTATGACATATATTTTTATTTTATTATGTACATTGACTTAATGAGGATTTGTTTCAAAGTAACATTTAAACGAAGTTGTCAATGGCATTTTTTTCTATGTATGAAGACTTGTAAGGAAACTTCAAAAAAACTTCAAGTCAAAAATAAATCTAAACAAAAAATGTATATGCAGAATAGTTAGACTCTTAATTTTTTTGACTTAAAATTACATAGAACCATACAGTATGACTGAGACTAGTCACTATCAATAAAGTAAGAAATTTGGATTATTTTGTTAATTCATTAATTTTAAATGGATCTAAAATGTTAAACAACAAATAAAAAGTTAAAATTAATGGACCATCTTGAAAAAATATGCACATAGTGCCTATTATGAGCTATTGAGATTTTTTTAAGTTTAACAAAACTTATAGTAAAAAATTATTTTAATTTTTTTGTCATAAAAAGTTAGGTAAATTTATTGTAATTTATTCAAAAGAAAATTCTGTCAGTGTGCCGTGAATAAAGCGCTGTAGACTCAAAGAGTTTTCAAAACTTGAAACGGAAATGTGACGTGCACAAAATGCAAATAAGTTTTGTCAGCTTCTCTATCTACAAAAAGCAACTTAGGAAAATGTGTTGTAATTTTTCTTTTTGTTTTTTCATAAAAGGAATGAGTCAATGATGTGTTTTATTCATGATTTGTATAGATGAATTGATCTACCGTGAATAAAAATTTGTAAAATCAACTTGTAAAGAATTTTCAAAATAGTCCCATTTTAACAAATTATACACAGACCACATATACATGAAGACTTTAGGGATAAACAAAAAGAAAATACTTTGTTGTCATTAATATTTAAATTGAATATGCATCTTCTTCTTTTTCTTTTTTGCCAAAAAACATGTCATCTTCAATACAGTGAGATGATAGACTCAAAGTTACAATATTTTTCTTCCGAATTAGACAGAACTCTTTATCGCGAGATTTCCACAAAAACAATTTATTTTAATGAAAGAAGAGAATGATACCCACAATTGCATCATGTACCACACATTTTTTTCTTTTTATTTCTGAACGAAAATTGATCATATTTAAAGCTGAAAAATGTTAATTAAGATGAACAAAAATAGATTTGTGTTCAAGATGAAAGTTAATATTTAAAATTTGCTATCAAAGAGGCATCATATACTATTTTATGTTTTATATACACTGACTAATGGAGGATTTTTTTTTCCAAGGTAAAACTTAATAATATATACTATATAATTAATTCATATATAGTAATTTTCTATATGTGAACTATTATAAGCATGAGTAAGGCTGGTCACCATCAATAAAAACAAGAAATTTGGATTTTGTTCATTTATTGATTTTCTATGGATCTAAAATATTAAGCAACAAATAAACAACTAAAATTAATGGACAACCCAGAGAATGAATGATATGCACATAGTGTCTATTTATATATATATATATAAAGCTATTAGGAGCTTTTTTTAGTTTTAACAAAACTTATAATAAAAAAATTCTTTGTACTTTTTTTTTTTGGCATAAAAAGCTTAGAAAATTCATCATAATTTGTTGAAAAGAAAATTCTGTCAATTAGTACTGCACCATGAGTAAGGGGTTGTAAACTTATAGCTAGATTTCAAAACTTGAAAAAGTTTATTGTCGTATATTTAATAAAGGGTCTCTATTTAATGAATTTAAACAACCATAAGATGTGATGTGCATATAAAATTATAAATACAAAGATTTGTCATTCATAATTAAATTAACATCACATGTACACTAATTATCATTAAAGAATTGTAATGTTCATGGGACTGACCATTGGTTGGAGAACTAAACTAAGATAAATTGACTATGTTCATCTTTTTACAACTATATGAGACAACCTCACATAAAAAAGATTTACCATTTTCATGACCTGATAATTATTTTTTTAAAAAAATCTGTTCATAGAATCAACTTTCATAAGAAAGTCTGTGTAAAAATGTTGAAGCTAAATGCCAGAGTGGAATTTTCATGGAATGTTTTATAAGACCTAGTACATCATCCTTCTCCAATTTAATTTCATACATTTGGACTCATTTGAACCCATTATTATTCGTTTGCAAAAAAGAACCCATTATTATTCATTATTGGGCCTTAAGAATTAAAAACTTAGGCTTTCAAAAACCTAGGCCTTCAAAAACTTGGGCCTCAACCTGATGTTATTCACAAAAAAAAAAAATCATAATTGATACCCCAATTTTTTTTTGTATTAATCACGTTATACATCTATTCTATTTGAGGTGATTATGTGTTCAAAGTACTTTTAGGTTATGTTTGGTTAGAGGAAAGGGAATGGAAGAGAATGAAAAATGAACTCCTCTCGATTGGTTTAAAATTTTGGAGAGGATGGGGCTAAAATTTTCTGTTCTAACCCCTTCTAGCCTCTTTTGCCTCCTGCCACAAAGTTATATAACTTTCGTGGCTCAATCCAAGCCTCCGTTGATTGGAACATTCCCAACATGTACAATCTCAACGAGTTTGGTGCCATCGTTGTGAATATCAACCATCGACGGGTTTATGTCCATAAGTGGTTGTTGAGGTTGTCGTTGCCGGTGCCGTAAGAACAACCGCAAAAGAGAAAGGGCTGTTGCATGCATGGTGCTTAATTGATTTCCATCAGAGATCGATATTCTCTTGAATTTTGATTTTAGGGATGGTTCTTCTTTTGTTGCTTCGATGGAGAGTGCTAAGGTAAAATTTGTTAATTTTATTTTCAAAATATATTATTGTGTCAATTAGATAAAAAAGATATTTTCATTATATCAATTTATATTTTTTATTTCTAAAAACATTAAATTATTATTATTAAACTTATAGAATCTTTTAAAATGATACTGATAATTCTCTGTATATATTCAAAATAATTTGCAAATATACTCAAAATTGGATAGTTATCAATGAGATGAGAGTGTGTTTTAATAATTATGCAATTTAAAATATGGTTTAAATTAATTTGTCTAGAATGTAAGAAAAAAATATGAATTAACATATAAGGCATAATAGTAAATTAGTCATTACATCCCCTCTCTTCCTTTTTTGAACCAAACACAGAATCATTAAAAACTAATTATTTTCCTTCCCCTCCAACATAACCAAATAAGATAACATCAAACCTTCCTATCTCGTGCCATTCCCTCCTATCCATCCTCTCCCATTCCCCCCATCAAACCAAACTTAGGTAGCTCTCTTAGCAAATTCAAATATTGTTTCACAATATTGTAATGGATTAGCTCCTTTCTTGGGATCCAACCCTTACTGGTAATCAATATACCAATAAATTATAAAACCGTGAGCTTTCATTAGTAGCTAGTTCCTCTCAATATAACAAATCAAGTTTACCCCCACACTAGGAAAAAAATGTCTACATTTAGTTTGAAGTGTATCAAATGAGATTGACTTCAATAAGAATATGCATGAACTCAACAACAAATGAATATATAAACAAACATTCCTCTTCATGGGAAAAATGTTTTCTGCCCATTCAGCACTCAAATCCATTTAGTTGAATCACTAAAATCTGTTATCTAGAATCTATCTTTAGGAAAATCAAAATTCTGAACACTGATTTTAAAAAATAATAACTTAATCTACGAAATTAATTTGGACTTGGTTACTCACTAGTAGAAAAATGTTAATATAAACCGTCTTTTTTAAACTGCACGTAGAGGGTAAGGTTTAAAAAATATGACCAGTGATATTTTTGTAAATATAAGTTCAAAATTTAAAGATTTTAGACCACACCTGTGAAGTGTGGTTTAAAAGTAAACAATTCTAAACCGCACCATGGGGGTTAGGTTTAGAATATAACAAATCTCAACCGCACCAATGTGATGCGGTTTAGAAGCTGAATATTCTAAACCGCACAAATAGGGTGCGGTTTAGAATATTGAATATCTAAACCGCATCCTAGTGGTGCGGTTTAGAAGATATATATTCTAAACCGCACCATTGTGGTGCGGTTTAGATGTTATATTAAAAAAAATTGTATTTCATCAATTCACGTCTAGCTACCCTCGCTCGCTCCCGCTTCTATGCATCTTCATTCATTTGTGCTCTTTTCTCCTCAAGACCTCAACCACAACTCAATCCACTGATAGCTCAGTCCATTCGCCGTACTTTGTTCACCGAGTGTCTCATGCTGCCATCGATCTCCATCCACCGAGAAGCCCAAGTCTATTTTCGTTCGTAGAAGCATCGCCAAACCAGCTCCTGAAGCCTGTTGCAGCGCTGTCTCCGTCGAACCAGGAGCCCAGCACACAACTTGATTTTTGCCGAGAACCCCAGGTGGGTGAGGGAGTTCATTGCAACACTGTCGATTTCCATCCACTGAAGCACCGCCGAACCAGCTCCCGAAGCTCGTTGAAGCATCGTCACTGTTGAACCAGGAGCCCTGCACACAACGTGATTTCCAAAGAGAAACCCAGGTGGGTGAGGGAGTTCGTTGCAATGCCGTCGATTACCGTCCACTGAAGCACTGCCGAACCAGCTCTCGAAGCCTATTGCAACACTGTCACTATCAAACAGGACCCATTTCCACCGAAGCACCGCTGAATCACCGCTAAAGCACCATTTCTCTTAAGGTAATTTGTTTCAAATTCAATTTATTTTTTAATCTCATCCCTCAATATTTATGAAAATAACTAACAAGTAGTCATTTTGATCGGTCAAAATACACAATGGAAAGAGTATAATTAAAATAAATTAGTTCTTTTAATTTCTAAGTTTGTGAGGTGAAGTGGCCACACATTTCCGCCGAAGCACCGCTGAAGCACCATTTCTCTTAAGGTAATTTGTTTCAAATTCAATTTATTTTTTAATCTCGTCCCTCAATATTTATGAAAATAACCAACAAGTAGTCATTTTGATCAGTCAAAATACAAAATGGAAAGAGTATAATTAAAATAAATTAGTTGTTTTAATTTCTAAGTTTGTGAGGTGAAGTGGCCACACATGCTTCGCTCTTCAATTCCAAATCTTTCGGCTTTCCAGGCTACCATTTCCACTTTTGGCTTATTGTTGAATATGATCACACAATTTATTTTGAATTTTTGTTGGCAAAATTTGCTTCCCAATCCCCACATATCAACACACACACAAGTGGTGGCATATTTTTGCCATTAGACTCCTGAATAGAAGAGCTCAGAATTTGAAGGGGGAGAAAAGAAAAGGAACAAATGAAATTTGGAAATGATAATTACAAAACTCTGTGCGTGTGTATGTGTGTGTGGACGTGCACTACAAAAAAGATAGCAATTTGTAGTGGTTATTTTGTCGCGGTTTTATAAACCGCCACAAAATATGTAACTTGTAGCGGTTCTAAACAAATTTGCCGCGGAAAATAAGCGTTTGCCACGACGGTTACTTAGTAGCGGTTTAAAACCGCTACAACATTTTGGCGCGAATGACCCACCAAAATTGCAGCGTACGTTTGCAGCGGTTTTATGGAAAAAAACGCGGCAAAATTCCAAAGGTCACCAATTAGTCGCGGTTACTCGAACCGCTGCAAAATAAACAGATGCAAATTTGAAACGTCATGGAATTCCCTCCAATTTAGCAGTGGTTTTACAAAAACCGCTACTAAGTTTCGTGTTTTCCGAGAAGTCATCGTATTTTGCAGCGGTTTGGGCAGCGGTTTAAGGGAAACTGCTGCTAATTAGCAGCGGTTTTGTTTAAACCGCTGCTAACTCCGCGCTCTATATATTCAACTTCCATTTTCTCAAAAACGTCACATCGAAAGAGTTTCAGAAACTAAAATATAGAGAAATCAGTCTATTCTTGAGAAGAAAAGGTATTACTTTTGCTTTTATTTTATTTTTTTTAAATTTATTTAAAGTATTTTTATATTTTTATTTTTTAACTTTATTTTAATGTTTTTTATTTTATTATAGATGTCTAGTCCCGATCCTACACGCAGGCCCGGTAAGGAGCCTATGATACCGCACGAGGACATCCCGGAACGAAGTGGCGCTGAGGCCAATCCTGAGGAGCAGGAGTTTCCGGAAGCTGGCGGCGCTGAGGCCAATCCTGACAACACATATCTCAGCGTCAAAGATTTCGATCTTCCAGATATCTCAGTCGAGGCGGCTGAGAACTTCGAGGATGAGGATATCGCCAGGGAAGAGGGATTCCCTCGGCCTTCTGCTTCGCGGTCCACTGTCTTTGAAGTGGACATTCAGGGTAAGTAATTTAGATTTATATTTTGTAATAAAATTGATGAATTAATTTAATTTATATTGTTAATATTTGAATGAAATGTGCAGATTCGACAAGCTGGCTGCAGAAGAGGAAGCTGGCATTGAGGGATGTTTCTCAGCTCGATGATGGCCACCGGATCGTGGTACCCTGGAATGAGCTGACACGGCAACCGATCGGGAAGGCCGGTCAGCTGTACCACCGCTACCTGGCCGAGCAAGGAGGGAACTACGGCTAGTTTGACATCAGCGCCGAGACGTGGAAGAGGGTGCAGAAGGACGACAAGGATTGGGTTTGGAAGAATAAAGTTAAGGTATAATTTTAATATATTAATCATTTAAGTTATTATTTTATTGTGAAATACTGATTAACTTTGATCTGTTTTTTTGCAGAATAAATTTGCTGTGCGGGATGCGCACAAGGACTACTCCATCTCGAAGATGGGAGAGGGGTGGAAGAACAGGCGAAATCGCCTGTACCACTCGAAGAACCGCGATGGCATGCGGACTACGCAGGAGGTGGCAGAAGACGTGCCTGACCCGGTCCAGCCCGAAAGCTGGGCAAGATTTGTCCGGTGGAGGAGGTCACCGGGGAGTATGGCTATCTCCAGGCGAGCTGCACAGAGTCGCGCACGCCAGACGATCCACCATACTGCAGGATCGAAGCCATTCTCCTGCACCTATGCTGAGATGGTAAGTTGTTATTAAAATTGGTTTTTAATTGTTTTTTAATTGTTAATTGTTATTAAAATT